>MDKF010667499.1:0-14074 GCA_026770625.1 Nicotiana glauca
ATACAGTATACATTAAAAATACCTCTTAAAATACGATAGCACTTCACAAATAAATATACAAAAATTATATACATAGATATACATTTTGAATTAAAGTGATACCTCATATATAGAGTATAAAAGATGTATAAATCAGTACATCTTGATTTAGGTGGCATTGAGATATGGAACAGCTTTTCAAAATATGGAGTGAAGAAGATGAATGCTGTAAAGGAAAAATGAAGATGGACAAAAAAAAGTATTTCTCGTGATTAGTGAGTGAGTTAACTTATTAGATGTAAATGTGCAATTGATGAAAAAAAAGTGCTCTTTATGGAATAAACAATAAATGGTGTTGTTTTTATAAATAATAGTTAAAAAGGGATCAAGCATGTAAAAAACTCTTGCATATTTAAGGTGAGACTTTGTCCATATGAATCTATGGGCTCAAATTGAGCCTAAATGGATTTTTGGGCTTTTTTGAATGTATAAAGAGAGGGGAAATGTGATGGGCTTTAAAACTAAAATACTAGGCCCATTTGTTCAAAAGCCCACTTCAAATGGCTACCCACTTAGGTTCTGTTCTCTTCTTTTTCGGTAAGGCATATCAGGGTCCTAATCAAATTATTTTCTTGTAACCTTTGCAGGATATGTTGTTCCATGAGTTTAGAATTCTCAACTTGTATGGAGGAATAAAGACGAATTTCCAGCTACTTGACTATTATGTTTCACAAATATAAGTATTTCCAGTCTACTATTAAATAAAATTGTTGCTAGTTTGGTGTTCCTTAATGTATCATCTATACTTTCATAGTTCCATTAACCATATTTGGAAGATTAAATATGACAAAAAAATCAGGGCATATCCTAACATTTGCTCCTAAAAAATTAGTGTCATTTGCACTTTCATTTGTACCTTATTTGGTATTTTCATGGTACATTTTTTTACCCCACTCTATTTGCTTCTAGCATACCGATATAGTAAGATTCGATGGCAACTATAGATTTTTATCTGGAATAATTTGATAAGAAATGAAGATTGAACTTATCTCAACCCCAAAAGCTAATCAAGAGATAGAATTGTATAAGACCATATAAGGAAACCAAACATCTCACCCATAGTTGATGTGGACACTAACACTCTATCCCTTCCCACACGCCCAAGACTATCTAGAGCGTGAATAATATAAGATGGGAGCTCAGCATCGGATGAAACGAAAATTGAAAGGATCTAGCTCTGATACAATGATTAAAAAAAATAATATTGAATCTAACTCAACCCTAAAAATTAGCTCAATAAAAAAGGATTGCCCAAAAATATCCACCGCCCCATCCATATCCGATGTGGGTCGGGACGCAAAGTATCACTGAATAAAATAAGGATTAGTTACCTCCTATAGCGAAGGTTGATTTTTAAATAAATACCCTTTTCAATAATTATATTCCATAGCTACCTTTTAATTTTTTATAGCCAAATATTTATTTATGGTTACCTCCTACCATTAAGCCATATAATAAGCTTTGTATTACTTTTCTCTCCCCCCTCAAATTTCTAATATCCCCTCAAAAGTGAAAGAAAGGTAAATCTACAAAGCTGCCAACTGAGAAATCGAAAAGTGGCTGCCAACCAAGAAGTGGCTAGTCTGCTCGATTTTCTCCATTCTAATAATCAAAAGTGAAGAAAGATGAAGGAGATGAATAGCAAGAACGAAAAAGTGTTGAAACTTCATCGCAGTACAAGAATAAAAAGGTAATTCGATACTTCCGAAACCAAGGGTCGACACATACTTCCGAAAGCCAATAGTTGTAAGGATAAGTTACTGGATATTGATGGGCCTTTAATGAGACGATATTAGGGTTGTTCTTGAACAAAGACGACAGAGTTGGAGGCTGAGCAACTTGAATTTTCTATTAATATTTTTCGATTTATTTCAATGTATCACGTTGTATTTCCATGTATTCATTGTATTAATTGTCATTTTTTTTAATTGTATTTCAATTTATATACTTCATTATATTTATTATTATTTTTTTCATTCTATTTCAATATATCCCGATATATTCTATGTATTTCATTGTATTCGTTGTATTGCTATATTCAATGAATGTATTTAAATATTTTTTTTAATTAATATAATTTATTTATTCATATGTATTATATAATTTCTCTAAAAATTGCTATATTTTTGGGGTGTTTTTCGGTTGAGAATCTTTTTTATAATTGGAAATACAAAATTTGTGTGTTATAATTGAGTTTATTGAGTTATATTAGGAGTCTATTATGTTAATTGATTCACTTTCTGTTTAAAAAATAGTGTAATCCCCTATTTCACGCCATGAATATAGTCGAATATAATAATCTGTCCAGCTGTAATCCCATGTTTCACGCCACGAATACAGTCGAATACACTCGAATACAACAATGGATTAGATAGACTTCCTTGATTTACATCTATTTTTGCAACTGTATTCATGAATACAGTAACTTAAATACATCTAATACATCTTAAAACAACAAAAAACGTATCTACAATCCGTAATATAGCAAATGATATCTATATATAACTAATTGCCACCAAAAGATAGTGCTTTATGAAAATTTCTCATAAAATAACCATACCACATTAAGACCAAAACCACTCTCTATTCTTTCTATTTTCACAATCTACTTTGTTTAAGAAACAAATTGGGTGAAGCGACACAAAAATCCATAAGCCAGCCTACGTATAATAGTTTTGACGTCAATAGAGGTGGAGCTAAGATTTGAAACTTGTGGATTCAAAATTCTAATTTTTTAAAATTATTGGGTTCAAATTAATAGATTGTATATATTTATTACAATTCTTAAACTAAATATACAATAATAAAGCTATTGCGTTCTGCTGAATCCGCAACTGCAAGACTAGCTCCGCCCTTGGAAATCAATGGTGGAGACGACATTCTTCACACCACTTCGCCAAACAAGAAAAATAAATATATACAACAATAATCATGTCTCATTCTCAAATAATACAAAATAAACATTAATTTAGGACATGAATGTAAAGTCTTGTAACCTGCACAAACCCAACTAAAATCAAATACACAAAGAGTTATGACAATAAAATGACAACTTGTGCAAAATCATGCCTGAGTTCACGGTAAAGGGAGTTGCTATAGTGAGTGGTCTTGGATTGTGACGCACCAGTAGAGTGCACAACAATATCATGACAAGAGCTGTGGTCCTATGGATATATTATCCTGCAATGAGGCCAGACATACTATTTTGAGTATTGATCCAACAAGACCTTTTCTTGCTGAAAGGAAGACATGCAACGGAAAGGACTTTAGGATTGAGAATTGTGACTTGAGAAGAGGAATGTTGTGATGACACTGACCATGTCAGTGAAAATAGCCAAAGAGGACGTGTGATATATCGACCAGACTGAGGTTAGCAAGCATGTTGAGATTAGAGTTGTATTGTATTTAACTAGTAGCCATATTTGTTAGGAATGGTTATTATTGCAATTGAGTCAAGTTGTTAGTGTCAGCTTGTTAGTTAGTGGTAATTAGGCGGTTAGTAAAATGACAGTTATACAATGTCTTGTATGTGTAGGCACACTACTTCTCTTTTCCTTTTAATGAGAAATAATCTTCTTAGTCCAAATTCTCTCGAAGCTTCTTCATCGTCTCTAAGCTCCATGGATTCCAGACATGGCAATTGAGCTTCTGCTCAAATTCCTTCCGCTAATTCTCAGTTTTAACATGTTATCAGAGCATAGGTTTCATCTATTGAAGTAACTCATGATTTCTTACTTCTTTCTCTCTTCAATTTCACATTGAATATCTAGGTTTTCTTCGAGATCGTAATTCAATTTTGAGGTTTTCCTCAAAGCTGTGATTCATTGTGTTTTCGTTTGATAGCAACGACTTGTAGCAATTTCAGTTTGTGATTTTCTCAAAATTATGTTGTTTTTCTGTGTTACCTCTGTGGTTTTGATTTTGTCTTAGATTCACGGTTCAATCATTTGTCATGTGATTTACGATTTGAGCGATGGCTGGGGATAAGAAAAGTACCGTAGACAATGATACTTTAGACACCTCGGATCCCATGTACATGCATCCATTGGAGAGTGCCAGGTCAGTGTTGGTGCATGTTGCCTTTGATGGCACAGGATACAAATCTTGGAGGAGAGGTATACTTAGAGCTCTCTAAGTGAAAAATAAGGTTAGCTTCATAACAGGGAAATGTCAAAAACTAGCAATTGGATATGCAACCTTTGATCAATGGGAACGATGTGATGATATGGTGACTTCATGGATCCTAAATTCTCTTTCGAAGGATTTAGCAGATAGTTTACAATATGTGAATGATGCAAAAGAATTATGGCAGAAGTTAGAGGATAGATATGATCAAACCAATGGTGTGAAGCTTTATCAACTTCAAAAGGAAATTAATGACTTAAGTCAAGGAACTCTCGACATAGCAGGTTACTATACGAAAATGAAGAAGCTATGAGAAGAGTTGAATACATTGAATGCACATGCACAATGCATTTGTCAGTGCACTTGCGGAGCTAAAGTCAATATGCATAAGGCTGAGCAAGATAGAAGATTGATACAGTTCCTAATGGGGCTAAATGAGGTATATATTGTTGTGAGAGGGAGTATATTAATGATAAATTCTCTTCTGAGCAGTGCACAAACTTTTTCTATTATCATACAAGAAGAAAAGTAAAGGAAAGTAAAACCACACAGTCAGCAACTCGTGATTGAATCCCGAAATGTTGATGGCCTAGGGAATAACAATTTTAGAATAAACTACAATCAACACATGAATACTTCTGGGAACAATAGCTATGGAAAAGGCTATATGGGAAATAGAGCAAGACCATTCTGTGACTTCTGCAAGAGGCCAGGGCACACCAAGGAAAAATATTATAAATTTCATAGACATCCTCAGAATTCGAAGTACAACAATGGTAACAGTGGAAAAAGCTAGCAGTAAATGTGTTTGATAAAGCAAATGATGGGATGAATGTGGCAGATAAAGGAGGAAAATTTCAGGAGCAAGGTCGAGCTGTGTAACAATTGAGAAAGGAACAGTATGGTCAACTGTGGAGCATATTGGAAAGCTTTAAAATGAAAACAATGCAGACAACTCAGGAAAAATCAACAAGATTGGTGAAGTCGTTAACCTTGCAGGCATGACTGCTTGTACTACCCATGTTGAGCCTAGTAAACAGCCTTATGAAAGTATTAACGAAAAAGGACAAAAAATATCACTGAACTTCCAGAAATGGCTCATCGATGCCATCCGTTAAAATTTTGCCACTTCATGCTGTCACCGTTAAGGAAGTGGCCCAGATATGCTATTATTTGTGTAATGGAGGGATTTTTTTTAAAAAAAAATTATTATTGCACTTGAATATCCACGTGTCATGTTATTACTTGTCTGAAATAACCCAGACCCATTTAATTCTAACCTTAGTTAGGTCCACTGCCCATCCCCAAACCCAAACCCGGTTCAAATAAAATAAATTCCTCGAAAAACAAATTTTTGGGGGGACCGACATAGAAAAGAAAAAACATATAAAATTAAACCCCACATGCACAGCATTTGAAAGACAACCCCAAATAAAAGACAAAAACATGTTACCCCACATGCACAACAATCCCCACATGAACTGCATTTACCGCCACCCTATTAAAGCCCAGCCACCAAATAAAATAAGTATTTGGATCTACTAACCTTGATAATTACATTAATCTTCCAACAAAATCGAATTTTGAAGCCGCCTTCCATAATAGCTTTGGTTCCGTTCGACTAAAGAGGGAATTTTGAGAAATGGGATTTTTCTTTGACGAAAGATGAAAGAGACGACTGGAGGGTTCTATTGGGGTTAGGGATTTGTTTTATTTGAACCGAGTTTGGGTTTGGGGATGGGTAGTGGACGTAACTAATGTTAGAATTAAGTGGGGCTGGGTTATTTCGGACAAGTAATAACATGACACGTCGATATTCAAGTGTAATACTAATTTTAAAAACAAATCCCTCCATTAAACATATAATGGCATATCTGGGCCATTTCCTTAACGGTGATGGCATGGAAGTGGCAAAATTTTAACGGATGGCATCGATGAGCCGCTTCTGGAAGTTCAGTGGCATTTTTGGCCCTTTTCCGAAGTTTTAAAGAAAATGATGATTCTTGGATTCTTTACTTAGGAGCCACTAACCATATGACCTATAACAAATCCTTACTAAGCAACATTAAGACTCTAGTTTACCCCTTTTTAGTCTCTTTACCAAATGGATACAAAGTAAAAGTGACATTAATTGGAGATTTAATTCTCACTCCTCATCTAACTCTAAAAGAGTCATATATGTGCCCAGTTTCAGATTTAATCTAATTTCTTTACATTCATTGACAATCCAGCTTGATTGCATTATCATATTTACTAAATTCTCATATATTCTTCTGTAGGGACTTTCACTGAGGAGGCCTCTAGAGATTGGCAAAGCTAAGAACAATCTCTACTTTCATCGTTCAAGTTCAGGAAAGAACAATTCTTCTGCTATCATTAAAATCTCCACTACATCACCCACAAATAGTTTTGCACCTAGTGCACCCATCTCAGCTCATAGTCACAGCATCAATAATGTACACTACTCACACCACACTTCTAATTCTGCATCTAGTGCATCCATTTCTTCCTATGTTTGTGATAATAAAGGTGTACAAGTTGTTTTGAATTCCATTAAAAAGTCTTTTAATGAGATAGACTCAGTGTGTAGTGCATGTACTTCTAATGAAAATCATGTGGATCTCTTGTGGCATAATAGGCTAGGCCATGTGCCTTTTATCAAGATGAAGTGCATCAATTCTACACCAATAACCTTTGCAAACAAACAACCCTTTCTCTGTTCCATATGCCCTATGGACAGATAAAATAGATCTCCTTTCCAAGAAAGAACCACATCCACAATAAAGATATTTTAACTCCTACACGTAGATATATGGGGTCCTCTCCATGCACTAACTCATGATAATTATAAATACTTTGTTACCCTAGATGAAGGTTATAGTAGATGTACACATCTTTTAACTAGCAAAAGTAATGCCTTACATGTCTAAAATCAGTTCAATACCTCTGTAAAGACTATTAGAACTGACAACGGCTTAGAATTTATGAATACAGAGATATCTATATTTTTCCAGACTAAAGGGATCATACACCAGAAAACCTACCCATACATTCCACAACAGAATAGTATAGTCGAAAGAAAACATAAGTACCTTTTTGCAACTACAAGAGCATTGATACATCAATCCAAGTTACCTATAAGATATTGGGAAGAATGCATTCTAAACTCTACCTATTTGATTAATAGATTACTATCTTCATCTCTTAGAGGCAAATTTCCCTTTGAGATTCTATATTTAAAGAAACCAAACTACTCACACCTTAGAAGTTTTGGGTGTCTATGCTTTCCTACAAATCTGAAACCTCACAAAGATAAGGTTGAACCAAGGTCAACACCTCATGTGTTTTTAGGATTCCCTTTTGGATAAAAAAAAAGTACAAGGTACTCAGCCTAGCCAGAAGAAAGATACATGTTTCAAGAGATGTACTTTTTCATGAAATAGTTTTTCCTTTTGCATTGCCAGGGACGCACATTGACCTGGTGTCTAATTGTGAACATCTATCTCTTCCTTTTCCTCATATAGGGCCCAATATAACTCATATTGAAGCTGCCAGTCCTACTAGAAATAATAATATTAGTAATCCGCATTAGGATCATCAACAAGTAATATCACATGAACTCTCATTTGGTAATGACACTAATGGTAACATTCATGAATCTGTTTTACCGTCTCACTATGACTACCAGAGCTTCTCAAACTCAAATATAACCTCCAGCTTATCCCCTGAACCCTGTTTTTATACCCAGAGCTAGCAGCAATCTCTTCTGAGTGATTCACCAAACTCTGCACATTTTGAGTAAGCTAAAACCTTAATCCATAATAGACCTCAGAGAGCACTTAAACCTCCTAGGTATTTGGAGGACTACATTTGCAATGTACCTAAACTTAACACTAATAGTGGGGAGCAGATTCCAAATGATAACCATAGTTCACCCTTTTTCTCCTTTCACACATATGTTCCCCATTTACAACTTGTATCCCTCAATGCCTTAATTAATAATAGTCAACATTTAATTGAAAAACTTTATGTTGACTATGAACCTAAGTCATATAAGGAGGGAGTTGTCGTACATGCTTGGAAGAAGGCTATGAACCAAGAATTTGATGCATTTTACTCCAGTCACACCTGGAATCTTGTGCCACTACCTGAAGGAAAGAAAGCAATAGGATGTAAGTGACTGTACAAAACTAAGCATAAAGAAGATTAAAGTGTTGAAAGGTCTAAAGCTAGGATAGTTGTCAAGGGATACACTCAGCAAGCAGGGATAGACTATACTGAGACCTTCTCACCAGTTGTAAAGATAACTACTATTAGAGACTTGGTCAGCACAATAGTGAAGAAGGAATGGGAAATTTTCCATCTTGATGTAAACAATGTATACATGGAGACTTAAATGAGGAAGTATACACACAGGTACCACCAGGGCTAGCAGTAAAAAAAAATAAGGTTTGGTATGTAAACTTAACAAATCCTTGTATGGCTGAAGCAGGCCAGTAGGCAGTGGTATGCTAAGCTGACTGAGGCCTTATGTTCTAAGGGATATGTGCACTCCATATTGGATTATTCTTTATTCTACAAAAGGGAAGGAAGTTTAGTTATTTTTGTAGCAGTCTATGTAGATTATGTCCTTATAATAGGGAAAAATTTGGGAGAAATTAAAGCTTGAAGACCTTCCTATATGAGACCTTTAAGATAAAAGACATGGGGAGATTACATTATATTCTGCGGTTAGAAATATTATACGAGCATCATAGGGTAATAATTACACAAAGGAGTTTACGACTGATTTGATAAAAGAGTTTGAATGTTCACACTGCACTTCAATGTCTTCTCCCCTTGATCCTTCAACAAAGTTAAAGGCAACTGATGGCAATTTACTTATAGACCCTACTCAATATAGAAAACTAGTGGAGAAACTAAACTTCCTCACCAATACACGACTTGACATTGCTTACAGTATTTAACATCTCAGCCAGTACATGCAGAATCGTAGAGACTCTCAACTCAAAGTTGTTATGCATGTGCTCAGATACTTAAAAGATGACCTTGGTTTGGGGATCTTCTTATCGAACAGTGCAAATTATAGAATGGGAGCCTTTTGTGATTCAGATTAGGCAGCCTGCACTGAGACTAGGAAGTCAGTCAGTGGTTATATTTTATTGCTTGGGGACAGTCCAATCAGTTGAAAATTGAAGAAATAGTCCACTGTATCCTTAATCTCTACAGAGGCAGGATACAGATATGCCAGAAAAGTAGTTGCAGAACTTGTTTGGTTGTCCAAACTTTTGGAGGAGCTAACCATGCCTTTAACTCTTCACATTCTAGTCTACTGTGATAACCAAGTAGCTTTTGAAAGCATAAGAGGGGAGTGAATTGTATATTTTTAAACTTAATATCTTATTAGTTGACTAGTTTATCAAATAGTCGACTAGATATAATAACTTAACAGTTATCATGACAGAAAGTAAGATGCAGAAAGTAAGTGCAGGAATTAAAGACATCGAAATTTTTATACTGGTAAGGATTCAATGTGAATCCTAGTTCAGTCCCCTTGGGTTGCAAGGGAGTTCTCTTTAGTAGATACGTTTCTTCGAGTACAGTAGAAATGACTTGATAACACAGTTCCTCTAACACTCGTTTCTTTTTTATACAATGCCTCACCAGTGTTATACTCTCTTTTTTCTCTAACTTCTTACACAGCAGATTTTAGTGAACTACAATGTTTGGTTGTAGTAGAACAAAGAGAGAGTTTTTGGTTCGATCAAAGTATATATGTCTAAGGTTAAGGCTGGGTATAAATACTTTGGTGAAGATCGAGGCTTGACAACCCAAGAGATTTGATCCTTGGAAAGAGTGATTCTTTCCAAGAATAAGATAGCTAGTTGTTGTTCTTCCTTGATATCGTTCCTTTAAAAGTTGTATATAATGAAGGCTTGCTTCTTTGATTGTTGATTCGTCCGAAATTAGCCGCTTAGCAATCTTTACAAAACCTTCAATCTTTCGGATATGCTGGTAGTTTAGGCTTGCTTGATTTTCCATCGCAGCTGTCCGCTAATCTTTGCTGATTGATTTGCTAATTAATTTCTTTCCTTAGGCATCCAGATTTTCTGATTGGTTAGTAATCTTTGCTGATTGATTTCTTTCCTTAAGCATCAAGATTAACTTTAGCGATCTTGTAGTACCTTCTTGATTCCTTGTTCTTCTGTAATTGATTTCCTGCAAAGGTATATTATTTACATCATTAAAATTAGATCTAACATTCTCTCCCTTTTTAATGATGATAAAATAATATATAGGTGTAAACACCACTTGACTTTCCTGTGTTTTACTCCCCCTCAAGTATGCAGTTGACTAGTCCATGGTTAGAGTCGACTCCTGCCAATGAACTGTACCTGTATAGATACAATATTTGTTTTTCTCCCCCTTTTTGGAATCAGCAAAGAGGGAAAAGCCAAGAACTAAACAGAATATATAATATTAAACAGGAGAGTTATAGGAATTATCCAATGGCTGAGAAAATAGCCTACAAAAAAAAAGCACAGGAAAAAATAAATTATCCAAAGGCTAAAAAAATAGCCCATAACCAGCACAGCAAAAAAATTGTCTTAAACAATCACACTAATAACGTAGAAAATAAGTAAGGATATTGCAAATGGCCTCCTTCAATTGTTCAAAGCTAGCATTGGTTGAGATGCTCACTCCATCCAACCTGTGATGAATTTCCTTGAAGGCTTTGATAGCTTTCTCCCTAACTCTAAGAACCGCAACTCTAATTTTGGACACATCAGACCATGTTTCCTTGAAAATGGCATGAATGTCACCAACTGTAGACTGAGTGGCTGTGATACGATTTTTTATTTCAGAGAGTTGAGAGTTAATGGCATGAAGCTTGTCACCAAAATTAGGACTACCGGGACTGGGATGAGCAATAGAGAGTGAAGGTTTGGCCTCTATAGAAGCATTATTTGCTTCACTATTGTGCTTCTTAACCTAGGAGCCCTTAACACTCACATATCCCATACTATCAAAGGCTCTAAAATTGTAAGACTTTGAAATGGTGACAAAGGGATAGTTGAACAGGGAAATTTGATGAGCTTCTAAAATGTGAGTGATTGTTATGCCATGGGGTAGATTGGTGGGATCTTCAGCACTTTTGACCATAAAATTGATAACCCAGGAGGAAAGCTTGATTTTGAGTTTGGTCACAAGGTAGTAAACAAAGAAGGTGTCTCTTTGGGAGAAGGTAGAAAAGGAGCTAGTACGGGGAAGCAAAGTAGTTGCGACAATGTGGGCCAGAACCCGAGTTTCGAAGCTAACATCACTGGGACCTAACTGGTTTGGAAGAGAGTCATAGGGACACTAAGCAGTACACTATTTGGCTTATTCAAACAAAATTTTAAAGTTATCAGGCCAGGTGTCTTTAAAAAATATAGGAAAACCAGTGCAACGACACTGAAAGTGCAACGACACTGAAAGTGTAACGACCCGACTGGTCGTTTTGAGTACCAGCGCTCCGTTCAGCAGTCGGAGGCCATGAACAACTTCATTTCAGGTATTATGACTTGTACGCGTGGTCGGAATTAAATTTCAAGAAGTCCATAGTTGATTTGGGAAGAGAATTCTCATTTCGAAAGCTTAAAGTTGAAAGAATGAGCTAGGATTTGAATTTCAAGTAAACAACCTCGGAATCAGGATCTGGAAGTCCTAGCAAGTTCGTATGATGATTTCGGACTTGGGCGTATGCCCGGATCGGGTTTTGAATAACCCGGGAGCGTTTTGGCGCCTAATGTGAAAGTTAGCAATTTAGAAGAAATTTCATAAGTTTGACTTGAAGAGCATTTCAGTGTTATCAATGTTCGTTTGGAATTCTGAGACTAGGAGTAGCTCCGTATGGTGATTCTGGAGTTGGGAGCACGATCGAAAGTGAATTCGGAGGTCCGTAGACCATTTTGAGGCCATTTGGCTAAAGATAGAAAGTTGAAGGTTTTTGGAGAGTTTGACCGGGGAGTTGACTTTTTGATATTGGGGTTGGAATCAACTTCCGGAAGTTGGAGCAGGTCCGTAATGTTAATTATGACTTGTGTGCAAAATTTGAAGTCAATCGGACGTGATTTGATAGGTTTCGGCATCAGAAATAGAAGTTGGAAACTTCAAAGTTCATAAAGCTTGAATTGAAATGTAATTCATGAATTTAGCGTTGTTTGATATGATTTGAAGCCTCGACCAAGTCCATAATGTGTTTTGGGACTCGTTGGTATGATTGGTTGGGGTCCCGGGGGCCTCGGGTGGATTCCGGGTGGTTAACGGATCAAAAATGGGATTTTTGAAATAGCTAAGCAGCTGGTATCTGGTATTTCCGCTTCTGCGGAGATAGGACCGCAGAAGCAGCCCCACAGAAGCGGAGGAGAAGCCGCTGAAGCGGACAAGCGTGAAGGTAGCCAGGACCGCAGAAGCGGCCCTTGATCTGCTGATGCGGAGCCGCAGAAGCGAAAGGGAGATGATGAAGCGAGAGATAGGATTTTGGGGAGGACCGCAGATGTGGTCAAGGCTCCGCAGAAGCGGAACCGCATCTGCAGTGGAAAGATCGCAGAAGCTAAATTCCAGGGAAGCCGCAGAAGCGACCTAATTTACACAAAAGCGGAGCCGCAAAAGCGGCTATAATTCCGCAGAAGCGGAAAAACCTGGAGGCAGAAGGGTCAATTTAAAGTCGGATTTTTGCTCATTTTCATCACTTCATTTGGCGATTTTGGAGGGATTCAAAGGAGAGTCTTCATCAACAATGTTAAGGTAAGTTATTCCCACTTATTATAAGCTAAATACATTGATTATGTATGAGATTAAGCATGGAAATTAGTGTAAATATTGGGTTTTGGTGGAAAAACCTAGAAAATTATAAAACTTGGATTTTAGCCACAATTTTGAGTATGGAATTAGGAGAAAATCATATATTTGAGTTCCTAAGGTCATGGGTAACCTTCGTCTTAGAGAAATTTTGGATTTTCCGGCACATGGGCCCGAGGGCATTTTGGTCATTTCACTAAACGAAGTTGGGAGTTCATATAATCTGAATTGTTAATAAGTATTTGAGTATATTCTCATTAGTTCATCGTTAAATTGGCTAGTTTGGGTGCGTTGTGCGTTGGTTCAAGCCTTCGGAAGGATGTAGAATGCTGGTGGCAGGTCTTCGGAGCAAGGTGAGTCTCCTTTCTAATCATGTGAGGGGGAAATTACCCCATAGGTGAGTTAAATTGATTATGTTCTCCTAGTTGTGGGGGGCTACGTGCGCACGAGGTGACGAGAGTCCGTGCGTAGCTACTATTATGCTATTGTCCGGATAGTTAGGACCCATCAGCATGCTATACTTGAATTAAATTATGAACTCATTGATGACCTGAATTATTTAAACCACCTTTGATTAGTAAACAAATTAAAAGAGATTAAACATCATTCCTGAATTGTTAAACAGAGAACTTGCTTATTTGGATAATTATTCCTCGATAAAATTCTAATTTGCTATCTGAGCATGTATATTATGTGTACCGCGTCGCATGGATGATTCGCGAGCCGGGTAATAGATCACATTAAAGTAATAATTGGATTTTTCTAAAGACTTAAGCTTCATTTTTCTCATTAATAAAAGAGAATTGACTTCTTCCTGGATATTTGCTCCACGTTGACTTCCTGACTGGTTATCTGTCTGTGTGTGTTTATTTTGGAACGGGCCGAATGCCTCGGCAGATTAATAGATGCATCTATAGGCACGCCGTCGACCCTCGGCAAGTGCACATTTATTTCTGTTGGATCGGGCCGTCGCCTCGGTATGATTATGCACGCCTGTGTTGCTGCCTGAACTTGATTAAGTCATTGTTGCCCTTTTGTGGCTTAAACATATTTGGATTATGTTTTA
>MU665079.1:14150-27809 GCA_026770625.1 Nicotiana glauca
ATGGCCTGAAGCCATGTGATTGAATTGTGAACTATTGTTGTTGTGTGAAATGTGATTGTCCGGTGTGATCGGGTTGCGCGTCGCAACACGAAGTAATAAGGTGTGGGTTGTGGTGATAAGGGTGGACGAGGTAATAAGGGTGGAAAAGTGATCGAAATCACTATTGAAATAAAATTATGAAAAAGATAGTGAAATCATTGATGTGAAAATATTGAAGGAGAAAAAGGAGAGATTGTAAACTTGTTTGGCTTGATTGTACTTTTCATGTGCATTTGATTGTTGATTCTATTACTGTTTGTTATCTATGTAGTGATTGATCTTACTTGGGGTAAAGTTTGTTCATACATACCAGTACAATTCAAATGTACTGACGTCCCTTTTGTTGGGGGCGCTACATTCGTATTATGATTGTAGGTGGATCTATAGCAGGTACTCCAGTCCACCGAGAGTAACACTCCTCTCCATCCCATCAGTTGCATTGGTGAGCTCTACTTCCTCTTGGGGTCATTTGTGGTTCATGCCACCTTCTTTTGAGTTTATTGTGTATTGTAAGGTATAGCCGGGGCCTTATCGCCGGCAAGTATTGGTTATGTTCCTAGTATTCATAGAGGCTCCGTAGACACAATGTGGATGGTGTACAAAAGTATTTTTGGGTAGTATTGGTACGATTCAGAATCATGGTCCACGTTGGTAAATGTTGTATGTATTTTGCAAGTACTTGGTATCAAACGTTGAAAATGATAAAAAGGAGAAATGAACTCAAGTTGTAAGTTTATGCTTAAGTCTTAAATTGCTATTTCAAAAGAATAATGTATATTGTTGTGAGCACGTGATTTTTGCCACGCTTAAATTACTCCTATATATTCGTTAAAATTAGAACTTCTTCTTTATTATTTGAATTTTTAGGAATTAATTATTTAATTTTGTGTTTGTTTGCATTTTTATGTATTTTTAATGCCATAATTCATGAAAAAAATACAAAAAATAGTGTATTGGCATTTTTTGGAGTTCAATTTTAGCTCATTAGTTAATTAGTATTACTAAAACAAGGAAAATAACAAAAATAGCCCCTTTTTGCATTTTTAGTTATTAATTGTTAAATTGGTCATAGATTAGTTTTTAAACAATTTTAGAAATTAATTAGCTTAGGAAATAATTAGATTTGTAATTTTTCACTTTTATAAAACCAGAAAATACAAAAATATATATACACAAATTGAAATGCAAAATATAAGTAAAAGAAATAAAAAAGAGAAACAAAAACAAATAAGAAGAAGTGGTCTTCATAAAAACCCAATTTGGGCCATTCTTGAGACAAGTTCTAGCCCAAAGCCCCTTTGAACCCGTTCCAACCCTGGCCCAAACTCGCCTCAACCCGGTCTGACTCCAGGTGGAAACGACGTCGTATGGTTCAAGTCCATTCAATCACGATCGTTTGTGCCCTCGATCAACGGCCCATAATCGATTTTGGTTTTACTTAAAACTGTCCGAATTATACCTAAACCCTAAAAAAACATTTTCCTCCATCCTCGTACACCCCCACCCTTGTAACACCGATCTCACCCATCGTCTTCCGCCGTCCTCCGCCTATCGCCGCCGGTCGGAAATCGCCTCCGCCGGCGGCAGAGCTCCAAATCAACCCAAAATTTTACCATATACTCCTCTCTTCCTCCCCTTCCTATATCCAAGCTCCATTTCTTTCAAATCCCAGCCCAGCTCCTCGAATTTCAGATCTAAAAATGGTGGAAAACCCTAGTTCACCCAAAACTTTCCCAAATTGATACCAAATGGTCCCCTGACCTCCCTTTCCACGACTCCTCAGTTGAAACCCTTCGAACCTCGCTGGAGCTCATTAAACTGTGGATCTAGGGTTCATCATGTTAGACCCGGTTTGAAGATTTTTGAAGTCGAATCGATTCCCCGTTAATGTTATTTGCTTATTTTGGGTTAAGTAGACAAATAACATTAATCAGATTTCAATTCCGATGGGGTTTTTCCGGACAGACGTCTGAGTAAGTTTTTTTTTCTCTCTAGTTTTTATCAGTTTCTTTTGTTTGTCCTCTTTAGTTTTGATATTTGTTAGTGTAATCCATGCTTTCTTTGTTAGTTAGTAGTGAGTTAATGTTCATGCTATGTTTCTTTTAATTCGATTCTGAGTTCTCTTCTTTGCTGTTAACAGTTTAATCAATTCAAACATTTAATCATTAATTTAGTTAGGTTTTATCTTTGGTCCGTTCATGTGAGATTGGTTTGGGAATTCGACCCTGTCTATAGTAATTAGATTAATATGTTTGATAGAAGTTTTTTTTAGTCCAGTAGTACATAGTTTAAATTTCTTTTAATTTGTTCATATTGATTTGGATCTGTTTTGTTCTTCTGGAGCTGATTTGGATTGATTTCAGTTATTGATTCTATTTATTAGCCATTAATTCAATGATAGTGTTAATTAGTTTTGGTTAGAGTTAAATTTCAGTTTGTTGATTGGTTCTAGCTGATATAGATTCACTAGAGTTAACCTTAGTTAATTTTTAATAGGGAGTAAAGGGGTTTGGTACAGCTGACCTTAGTCTGTAATTTTCAGACTGTTGGAAGGGTAGTTTAGGCATGGGAAATGGTAGTTTTATTAAGATTGGTAATTTCAAAACAAGGTTAAGGGTAGTATAGGTATTCTAAGCGTAGGAAAGCCAAGCTAGAGCACCGTAGATCCTTCTAGAAGGGGTCTAGGTGTAAGTTTTAGCATTTTAGTTGCAGTAACTTGGATAACAAGTCACAACTTTAGGGTTAATATGTAATTTCTGGAAATTAAAAGGGAGAGAAAATGAATAAAAGGGTCCAGAACTTTCTACCCCTTTCTTGGCCTATAAAAGGCATACCTAATGCCTTGAATAACAAGTTTTTAAGCTCTGAAAAATTCCAGAAACTATCCAGCTCTTAAATACCTCCCTAAAATCCCTCTCCTCAAGTAAAAATTTCAAATTTGAATCTCAAAACTTAAGAGGTTCAAATCTGAAATCATATAGTTTAGAAATCCTCATTTTAGATCTTAATTTCAACAAAAAATCCAAAAGCATACAAATATCTAGCAAAAATTCAAAAAAAAAATCACTATTACATTGCTTTGTTCAAGTTTAGTTTCAAGTTCAAGTTCAATTTTGGACAGATTTGGGGTCAAACGAGGGTGTCGTGGGTTATTTTCACTGCTGTTAATTCTCTGTTATTTTCTTGGGTGCTGTGGTGTCAATTTGGTCTTGAAATTGGCCTTATTCTGCTGCTGATTTGAGCTACCGCTTGCTATATAACATTACTGACTCCTTTCTTTCCATTTTACTCAATTCCAGGTACATGTCTGAGCCTCAATTACTTGTAAATCATCGGCTGATAATGAAATGAGATGGAAGTGCGAGTTTTGATTTAGCTGTTTTTATCTACTTTGTATTAACTGAATTTCACACATTTGGATACACAAGTAGTTAGATAGATATTAATAATATGTGATATATTGATGAAGCTTTAAATTTTGTTCACTTGAACAGTAGATGCACAACATGTATAATTAGAATTACCATTTTGTATTAGTCTGTTAATTAGCCTAGGGTACGTAGCTAATCGAGCTGACAGTATTATTTTGAAAACAAAAATCCAAATCCTCACGTGTAGTTAAATACTCAAATAGATGTGATTATGGAATTTGACTTAAACTGTACATTTCTAGGTACTGTCAGTTGGAAATGTTATAAAATTACTTACGCCATTTACTGAATTTGAGTTCAGGTTTTTTCCAGATTGGTAATGAACTTGGACGTGTAAAATATTTAGGAAACTAAGTGTATTTGGTCACAAATTGGACCTGAAAGTTGGCGTTAGGATTATCATCCTAATTGGGCTCAAACGCCAAGCCCAAATTTGCTCTAATCAGTTCAGTAGTTAAATATTGCACCAACATGCCTTGGGCTTGGTTTCCGTCATCAGGCCCAATAGCTAAATATACATCGAAAAATGTTGTGTTTAAATTCAGTAGTGCCTCCAATATTTTTTACATTAACATACTAATTCACTAGGATTCTTTCTTTTGTAATTAGAGATGCATAAAAATAGAAAATTTTAGCTTGCTTTAGGATTGGCCTTTAAATAATAAGAATGGGACAAACCTCGCCAAATAAAAATACAACAAAAATGCGAGGCCCTCAATATTTGATTATTAAAAATTACTTAGAATTCGGGAGAGCCATTTAGCGAATTTCATGGTCTTCCCCAAATACAATAAATGCGTAATTGCTTTAGGCGCGTATGTTAATAATATTACCTTCCTAAATATGGCTGCACATTTATGTGACCCAAATCCAAATCTCAACGAAGTCAAAATATATCAAAAACCACGGGTGCACTGGTGCGACGTGGTTCGAGACACATTTTTACGATGTTGCAATTCTTATAAAAAATAGATATATAAAAGCGGATTACTAATAAAAGGCACATAAGGTAGAACATGTTTTGAAACCAGATAAAATCAAATACAACAGTTGAGCGACCGTGCTAGAACCACGGAATCCGAGAATACCTAACACCTTCTCCCGGGTTAACAGAATTCCTTACTCGGATTTTTGGTTCGCGGACTATTAAAAGACTCATAATTTTTCTCGATTTGGGATTAAATTAAACAGGTGACTTGGGAAACCAAAAACTAATCCTATTCCAAGTGGCGACTCTGAAATAAATAAATAATCTCACTTCGAATAATGTCACTTTAATTGTAAAAACTCCTTTATATACCCTTCGGGGAAGGTGTGTAAAAAAGACTAATGTATATTGTAATCACGGGGTAACGTATGGGATAGGAAAGGCAATTCAGGTCCGCTTGACTGGGGTCCTCCGGTTGAGCGCCGGTCATGTCCCTCGGTTTTGGGGCGTGAGAGATACCCTAATTGAAGCCGGGAAAGAAAACTTCGACCTGGAGTCAGAATTATCTAAGGTCAATGAAATCATTGAACAAGCTCAGCAACCGCAAGACTTTCCTTCTCCCGTGATCGATGCTCCCGTGGTTGAAGCTCATACGGGTATTGCATCATCTTAAATCCCAATCGAACCTACTTCCACAAGCCAAGTTGGAACCACATCTGCTGATGCCTTTGCTCAAGTTGAGCCTGTTGCTATGAATCAAGATCAACCCGCAACCGTTGATGCTCCCGTCCAAGTTGAGCCCGTTGTTGTGATGCATTTTCCTCAGTTCCCCCATCTTCTTAGAAAAAATATATCTTGAATTCCTTCATTTTTGCAGGTACCACTTTGGAGAATTGTGTTAGAAACCCTTGGCTTCATCTGAGGGTTTATTTTAAAAAATTGTAATCAAACCCTTAGCTCCATTTGAGGGTTGGTTCATGGAACGCAAGTCCCCAAGTCTGTTATGGGGCAGTTTATATTAATAATTTCATAGTTTTTTTGACTAAGTTCGTACTTAGTCTTAAGTATTTAAGAAGTTTTTGATGTTATTATTTTAGACTTCTGTTTATTCTATTCTTGCCTTTAATTTTAAGGACTTATAGAATAGTTTGCAATTTTGTTCTTTAAAAATGCTTCTGTTAATCTCATGTCTGAATAGTTTTAAACATGAGTTTTATAAAAGAGGGCCCTTTTATATTTCGACACTTAATGAAGAAGGCGTCTCAACTTCATAATGATGTTATCATACAATAAAAGAAATAGGAACACACATGTTTCTTTGAAATAACACTGACAAATTTTTATTTTAAAACTTGAAAAGTTTTGAATAACATCTTGCATGTATTTTAATTACATCTATAACTTTTTCGTAACTATTTTTTCTTGTAACAGATTTTTATGAAAAAATATTAAACACAAGGTTTTTCTTTGTAACCCGTTTTAGAACAATAAATGGAAGGTTTTTCTTTATAACCTGCTTTAGTACATAGCTTTTACCCTAACTACAGTAAAGTTTTCTTTAGCCTTGGCTCGTAACTTCGTGTGACTTTTACTCTGCACTTGACTTTTTCAGGCTTGATTTTTCTTCTGCCTTCTTTATACATACTTTTGTATATTATGTAGTCCCCCAAGTGTTTGAGTGTTGAAGTATGAAACCTCGAGCACTTGGTAGTTTCTCTCATTTGGTCCTTTTCCTGAAAAGGAAAAACATACGGGACTCGGAGGTACGATTATAGATGAAGACTACTTAACCCATTTAAATTTCTATCAGAATAATTGTAACCCTAGGCCAGGAATTTTAGGTTATTCCGTGTGCCTTACAGGTCGTGACTCATCATTTAGTACGGGTTAGGTTTTTGCCTATCATTTAAAATCGTTAGTAAAATTTTAACAATTCAAAAGATTAAACGCAAAATGGTGATACCTGACTGTGGGTAGTCCTTAGAATTAATATCTCTTCAAATTAACAGCATTCCAATGTGAAGGTAGTGCTTTGCCATCCATTGTCTCCAATTGATATGCTCCCTTTCCTGCAATATCATGGACTCTATAGGGTCCTTCCCAAGTTGGACTTAGTTTACCCGTGTTGGCTGCCTTTGTAGATTGAAAAACCTTTTTAAGCACGAAGTCCCCAATTTTGAAGAATCTGAGGCGTGCTTTCCTATTATAATATCGTTCTATATCTTGTTTTTGTACTGTCATTCTTATTAATGCAGCTTCTCTCCTGTCTTCCAGTAAATCTAGATTGACCCGCATCTCCTCGTCATTAGATTCTTATGTCGCTTGTGTGAATTGTGTGCTTTATTCTCCTATCTTAACTAAAATCAAAGCCTCAGCTCCGTAAACCAATGAAAAGGGTGTTTCTCCTGTGCTCGTTTTTGCAATTGTGCGATATGCCCATAAAACTCCGGGTAACACCTCAGGCCAGTTACCCTTTGATTCCTCCAATCGCTTCTTTAAATTGTTGATAATAACCTTGTTTTTTGATTATGCTTGTCCATTACCCATCGGATGATAAGGTGTAGATGTAATCCTTTTAATCTGCCAACTCTCAAAGAACTCTGTGATTTGAGCTCCGATAAATTGAGGGCCATTATTAGATACAATTTCCTTTGGTACATGAAATCGACATATGATATTCCGCCAAATAAATTCTTTGACTTCCTTTTCTCGCACCTATTTAAATGCTCCTGCCTCCACCCATTTAGTGAAATAATCAGTAAGTACAAGCATAAACTTTACCTGTCCTTTTGCTTGAGGTAATGGTCCTACTATATCCATTCCCCATTTCATAAATGACCATGGTGCAATGACTGGGTGTAATAACTTTGCAGGTATGTGCATATTGTTACCATACCTCTGGCATTTATCATATTTAGCCACGAAGCTTTCTGCTTCTTTTTCCATTTTAGGCCAATAGTATCCTGCTCTAATCAAAGTTCTTACCAGTGACCTTCCTCCTGCGTGATTCCCACAGCGCCCGTCATGTATTTCTCTTATTACATACTCCATTTGCGAAGGTCTGTGACGTCTTGCTAAGGGGCCACCGAACATTTTTCGATATAAATTACCTTACTTTAAACAGTATCGAGCAACCTTTTTTCGTAGAGCATGGGATTTTTTTATTATCATTAGGGACAGTATCATTCTGCAAAAAGAAATAATCTCGTTTCTCCAATCCCAAGTTAAATTATTAAAATTTACCTCATTCTTATCAGGTTCGAGAACTGAATGAAATAAATGTAAGACTGAGTCGTTTGCATCATTTGCTACATCAGCTGCAGATACGAGGTTAGCTAGGGCGTCTGCTTCAATATTTGTATCCCTTGGTACTTGTATGACTTTCTAGGTTTAGAATTGCTTTATCAATTCTCGTACCTTTTCTAAGTACTGTTGCATCCTCGCTTCCCTAGTTGTATAAGTCCCTAGCATTGGATTGACCACGAGTTGTGAATCACTTTTGATTAATGCCAAGTTCTCATGCCAATTCTAGACCTGCGATCACAGCTTCATACTCCGCTTCATTGTTAGTTATGGAATGACATTTAATAGCTTGTCTAATAGTTTCACCTGTAGGTGGTGCCAAGACAACCCCTAAACCTGCACCTTTTACGTTAGATGAGCCATCAGTGAATAAAGTCCAACTTCCTGGGTGAGCACCATTTAAAACTTGTAGTTCTTTTTTTGCTTGTAATTGCATCCCCTGGCTAAAATCAGCAACGAAATCGGCTAATACCTGTAATTTTATTGCTGTTCTAGGTTGGTACATGATTTCATATTCACTTAACGCTATGGCCCATTTGGCCAACCTGACTGATAATTCATGCTTATGCAATATATTACTTAAAGGATATACAGTTACTACACTAATAGGATGACACTGAAAATAAGGTCTTAACTTCCTAGATGCCATGATTAATGCAAGTGTAAGTTTTTCTAACTGAGGATACCGCGTCTCAGCATCAAACAAATATTTACTAACATAATAGATAGGGGATTGTTTATCTTGTTCTTCTCAAACCAAAACAACACTTATCGCTACTTCTGAAACAGCAAGGTAAATGAGAAGTCTCTCCCCAGCCTTTGGTTTTGCTAGAAAAGATGGATTTGATAAGTATGTTTTCAAATTCCTGAGTGCTTGTTGACACTCTTCATTCCATTCAAAATGGTCCTGCTTCTTAAGGGCTGAGAAGAATTTAATACATTTCTCTGATGATTTAGAAATGAATCTTCCCAAGGTTGCAATTCTCCCTGTTAATCTTTGAACTTCTTTTTTGTTTGAAAGTATATCAGGGATTTCTTCAATGGCCTTAATCTATGAATGATTCACTTAAATACCACGGTTAGAAACAAGAAAAACTAAGAACTTACCTCTAATACGTTGCACCTGCATTCTTTAGACCAAAGGGCATTACTTTGTAACAGTAAGTCCCCCCTGTCTGTTATGAAGGACGTTTTTTCTTCATCTCCAAGATCCATCTTAATCTGATTATACCTTGACTATGCATCTAAAAAACTTAATAGTTCATGAACTGCATTTGCATCAATCAATTAATCTATGTGCGGTAGTGGAAAAGAATCTTTAGGGAAAGCTTTATTAAGATATGTGTAATCTACGAAAACCCGCCACTTACCGTTCTTCTTTGGAACTACAACATTATTAGCTAACAAGTTAGGATACTTTACCTCATGATTAGAACCAATTTTTAGCAATTTTTGGACTTCTTGTTGAATCCCCTGATTCTTGAAAGTACCCTGCTTTCTTTTCTTTTGTTTGACAGGTAGATGAGATGGCTCCTTATTTAACTTGTGAGTCATTACCTCCGGTGGTATACCTGTCATATCAGAATGGGACCAAGCAAAACAATCAGCGTTAGCTTTTAAAAATTCAATCAAATTACGCTTCACCTCCGGGCTAAGATTGGCTCCTATATACACTTTTCTCTCTGGCTAGTGTATAAATAAAACCACAGCCTCCAGCTCTTCTATCGTTGTTTTGATGTTTTTGTTTTCTTCTGGTTCTTGAATAGTATCATGCCTTGAATCCACATATGTTTGACCTTGTTCAGTTGAGGTTGACACCATGTTATCCTCAACTGAATTCTGTAATTGCTATTTTTCTTCACCCTTAACACTTGAATCTGCCACGGAGTTGATGCTCCTGGATTTTTGTTGATCGCCCCTGATTTGAGAAATTCCCCATGGCAATGGAAATTTAATGACTTGATGCAAGGTTGATGGAACGACGTCCATGTCATGGATCCATGGCCTCCTAAGAATCATGTCGTAAGCCATTTCCATATCCACTACCTGAAATTTGGTATCTTTGACAATGCCTTATGCGAATGTAGTAAGTATCACCTCCCCTTTCGTTACAACACTAGAGTTGTCAAATCCTAATAAAGTATGTGCATTTGGAACCAATTTATCTTCTGCTTGCATCTTGTGTAGTACTTGTATCAAAATAATGTTCATAGAACTACCTGGATCAATCAAAACTCGTTTCACATTAGTGTCATGTACAAGAAAAGATATTACTAGTGCGTCGTTATGTAGGGTTAATAGACCCTCGGCATCTGCATCATCTAATGTAATATTTTCTTCCTCCAATACATGTCGCATCCGCTTCCCGTGAGTAATTGTTACTTTGGAAATCTTATAAGCTGTAGTATATGATACGCCATTGATATCTTCACCCCCACTTATAACGTTGACAGTTATTTTGGGTGAAGGTGGTTTTGGAGGCTCCTGCCTGTTCTTCATGTATGCTTGTTTACCTTTCTCACTGAATAACTCAGTGAGATACCCTTATTTTAATAAATGATCAACTTCGCCCTGCAAAAACCTTCAATATGTTATTTTGTGCCCATGATCATTAAAAAATTCACACCAATGATCAAGGTTTCGTTTGTTCGGATTTGATCGCATCTCTTTTGGCCACCGTACCTTATCTCCCATGCTTCTTAAAACAACCACGAGTTCAGAAGTGCTCGCATTGAAATTATAACCGCCAAACCTTGCCTTCATACTTCTATCATCATCACGTGGCTCACGTGTGCTTTGGTCGTTCTCAAATCTTGAGGATGAACCTGACTCTTTATTCCTCGATCTGTGATCGTACCTCTGATTATCCTATTTTTACCGTGAGTCTCTTCCTGCAGGTCCCATGTAAGGCTCGTACCTATTTTTACTGGATTTTTTTCAGTCTCTATACGTCTCGAACTTACCTTTTCTTCTTTTTGAAATCGTGGAGCAGTATCTTCCTCAATCCTCAGCTTCGTGCTATACCTGTTATAAATATCATTCCACGTCGTAGCTGGGAATTCTCGAAGGCTTTCCTTGAGTTTTCTCGTAGCTTCCGAGCTTTTTTTATTCAAATAGCTTGTGAAAGCTATAGCTGCCCAGTTGTCAGGTACACGTGGCAATGTCATTCTTTCACGTTGAAATCTGTCCACGAATTCTATAAGCAATTCTGAGTCCCCTTGTTTGATTTGGAAAATATCCTCCATTCTTTTCTCTACTTTTTGAGCTCCCGAATATGCTTTGATGAAAGAATCTGCAAGCTCAGCAAAAGAGTTTATAGAATTTTCGGGTAAAAGAGAATACCATGTTAGCTCTCCTTTGGTGAGTGTTTCACCAAATTTTTTGATTAATATTGATTCAATCTCCTCCTTAGTCAAATCATTGCCTTTTATGCCCGTTGTGAATGTAGTCACGTGGTCTCATGGGTCTATTGTTCCATCATATTTTGGAATATCATGCATTTTGAACTTTTTTGGAATTGGAATTGGAGCAACACTTGGCTTCTAGGGTTGTTGCGAATATCGATCCATATCTATCCCCTTGATTTTGGGTGGCTCCCCGGGTATCTGCTATATGCGCTCACTTTGCTCCATCAGTTGTTTCTACAAGGTAAGTACTAAATTTTGCAAATCAGAATTAAAAACATTACCTGGTTCCCTCTCGTGTGAATCTCTGGGAGTTCAACCACTGCCTGAGTTAACAAGCCCAGAATGAGGGTTTTCCAAAGTGTTGTTATTTGGAGTAGGCGCAAGTGCTGCAACAGGTAATTGATTAACAAGTGCCTCAACAGCTTTACTGACTTGAGCTGCAATTAATTTTTGCAAAGTCTCGTCAACAGTTTCATCATTTTCAAATTGAGCACGCTCGTTTACTTGAGACCCTTCAGGAGTACCCTCACGAGATTGTCGTGGTGATACTCGTGGAGTTGGAACTTGAATGTTAATATTCTGTGGATCTCTCTGATTTTGTTGGTTCATTTGGTTTCCTTGAGTGTTATCATTGTTGTTTGCCATAGTTGATGCAACAAGGAAAGTTAAGCGAAGAGAAGATAGATTATTAGGTTCCCGGTAACGGAACCAATTTGTTTAACCAAAAAATAGAATTTTATTCAAAGTTAGAATTTAGAAGAACTCAGGTTACTGATAATCGAGAAAATAAATAAAAATAAATAATCTGGATTGCAGGATGACAATCAAGAAAAACAAGTAAACCAATGTATATTTCAATAATGTTTCGTCCACTTACAACTGATCATATATCTCCTTTTTATAGGTACCTTTGAGAATATACGTTTTGTTTGAATCATAATGAGGCTATTATGAATAATTAAAGATATTGAATGCTATGTTACATAATCATTACATTCAAAATATATTCTCTAACGTATTCAGCATTTAATGCCATTTAAATGTCTTATCTGCACTCTTTTCTATAGTCAGATTCATTCCTTCTAAGTTTCAGATATAAATGACTTAAATAGGTACGGGCGCCATGTCACTTATCCGATTTCCCTTGCCTCTTCTTCTTTCTTTGCTCGTATCTGTTGTAACTCCTGACTCGTAACTAATTGTGATTCTTTGACCATTTGACCAACCTACGTGTCTTGACACGTCACCTCTATATATAAATATAATTTTTTCAATAAAAAAAGTGTATCATCTAAATTGAAACAAAGAAAGTATAATATTCGAACAAAAGCTATGGCCTTGTGAAAAGGCATGGAGTTTCACCTAACTATAGCACAAGATCAAAGGACTGCATGCACTTGTTTAAAAAAAGCTTACAGTGTTCTCAAAGGCATTGATTTGGGCAAAGTTGTTGGTATCGGTGCTGCTTGTGGCATCAATATTCCCTTCAAGATAAGCCTCTCCACTGACTGCAACAAGTATGTTATATATATTCACCCTAATCTATTATAATATAATATATTTTAGGTTGCATAAATATGACAAATAATTAAAAAAAAAAATTCAGCATTTTGAATTATTAAATTTTGTGACTTATAGTACTTTTTATGTAGTTTCTAGATAATGGTGTACTGTGGGCCGGGCTGGGACCGGGACCGTAACGGGCCCGCGGTCCTAACGGGTTAAATGGTCCTGGCGGGTCGGTCCTGGTGGGCCGGTCCCTGGTGGTGCAAAAACCCCGTGGCGGGCCGGTTCTCTCTTTCAGGCCCACAAGCCCGGGACCGCTAAGCCCGGGACCGCTAAGCCCGGGACTGGCAGGCGGGCCTGGGCCGGTCCTAACGGGCCTAACGGGCCTAACGGGCTCCAACGACTATTTTTTTAATTTTTTTTTTAAATCAAAGACCAACGGTCAGATTTTTAAAATCTAGACGTTGACCTTTAATTTTGACCGTTTGACACTTTAAAAAATAGCCATTTGGCCCCCAAACTTTATTTTAACCCCAAACTTTTTATAATTACACTTTTTTCCAATTCTCAACTATAAATACCCCCTCATTATTTTACTTTTACTCACCAAATCATCAATCTCTCTCAATCTCTCGCAATCTTTCTCTCCTATAATTTCTTATTTTATTATTGCAATTTCGTGAAAATTGTGAATTTGGTGAATTGAAGTATTCAAGTCTTCAAGTCTTCAACGATTTTCAATTTTCAAGAAGTTGTTCGGCAATTCGGTAAACTCGTTCCAACTCTTAAATTTTAAGAATATATTTTTGTGTGTTTTAGTTTGCATAATTGTAATTAATATGATATTTTCTTTGAAAAAAATATTTGGTGGTAGAGAAAAGCTAAAATTGGTGAAAGTAGTTGCCAACCTACTACCCTTCCCCCGGCTCCCCGACCAAGACCTGTTACCCGTCCTGGTGCTCCTATTATTCTTGATAGTGATAACCCTTGTTTTTAATTTTTCGATAGTGAATTTTGCCATAATGTTGCACCAGGTCAAAGATTA
>MU665079.1:31037-58079 GCA_026770625.1 Nicotiana glauca
TAAATTTTCGTTCAAGGTGTACTTGGGGCATTTTAAGGAGGTATATAAAGTATTGTTTTGATGGTATTTATCCGCGAATTCATCTTTAAGATTTTTTAACAATTTGTGTTATTTTAAAACTATTAGAAGTATTTATGCTTCATGTTGTACTTTGTCAATAATTTATTATGCATGAAAATTTAATTTTACTTTTTCGTCAAGCACTTTAATAATTAGATTTCTACATATATGCTACATATATTTTTATATAGCCATGATATGGTTTACAAGAAATTGCCTTAAAAAAAAAATTATTAAAAAAAACCCTGCAATAAAAAAGCCAGTTAGGCCCGCTAAGCTCACGAGCCCGGCCCGTTTAGCCCAGGACCACATGGGCTTAGGCCCGTCACGGGCTGGTCCCACCCGTTGAGCCCACGAAGCCCGGGACCGTGAGGCCCGGGACCGCCAGAGCCCAGGCCTGCTAAGCCCGGGTCCGTTAAGCCCGGCCCATTTGACCCATTTAGGCCCAGGCCCGGACCACCATACAGTCTTATTTCTAGATATGTAACGAAAAAAAGGTAGTCTGTTGCACTAAGATCCCGCTATGTGCGGGTACTGGGGAAGGGCTGGACCCAAAGAGTCTATTTTACGGCCTAAACTTATATTTCTACAAGAGGTTATTTCCACGACTCGAACCCGTGATTTCCTGATCACATCGCAACAACTTTAATAGTTATGCAAAAGCTCCCTTCTCATAGAGTTAATGTTGGTTTAATCTAACGTGGTGATGCAGGGTCCAGTAAGTTTCTTGGTTGATGGTGGTAGCGCAATCATGTGGAGAAGAAAAAGATGCATGCATGGATCGAGTTTGATCATGTGCTGAATTATGGGTCGTGTCTGTTGTCTCTGTCTTTCTATTTTCGAGTCTTGTAATAAAACTTTGGGGGTTGGTTGTATTACGTTACAATCCAATCTCGATATATAATACATATTCTACTACTATCTTATTTAGTTCAGTACTGTCTCTTCCACGATTTCCTTTTCTCTGTTTTTCTTTTCCTTTTCATTTACTTCCGGATAAGAAATATTCATTTAGTACCAAAATTTTCTTTTGAGATATTCTTAGACAAAAAATCACGATATGTAAAGTAGAACAAAATCTGACGACGAGTAAAACTAAAACCATACTAAATACATGCTATATAACAAATGTAAAGAAAATATCTATCCATAAAACCAGAGAACACCCGTTACCTAAAAGAGATTCTTGAGCTAATGAATGATGATGCAGTTTGAAAATAGATTTATTATAAATGGATAGTTTGAGAATGACAACATTAGACTTGTGTTACGATTCGTTGAGAATGTTTGTGGATGTCTCTAGATCAAATATAAGACGGGTTGGATTATGATTCATTATTTTGCATATCTTAACTCGATCCACTTTAACCCAAATAAGCCGGACAATTTACTCTCCATCTATTAATTTGACTCATTTTGGCCCGTTTAAGTTCGGTCTATGATAGTTTTTATGAGTCCACCAAACTATAGAGTACAAGGTCCTCTATGAGTTTCCTTTGAGAATACTAATAAAATAGTAAGTAAATAAGACATGGAGATTTACGTGGAAAAATCACTGCTCAAGGGAATAAAAAAATTATGACCTAGACTGGTAGGATTTCAACTTCACTATGAGCAACTTTTAGATTACAATCTATGCAATCTAGGAATTAAACTCTTAATCCCTCACTAACTCGTAATACACCTATTACAAACCACTTTGCAATACACATATTACAAAGACTTCAACTCATGACTAACTCTACTCACGATACAAACACAAAGGGTTTATGGTTTTATAAAGGGGTTCCTAAGTAACACTTCTAGCTAAGCAAGTTAGGACAATGAAGAGCAATTACAAAGTTACAACTCAACTAAGGACAACAAAATACTAGATTTAGGAACTGGTCCGTAGTAGCGTTTAACTTTGTTCTTGAGGCTCTTGTGAATTAAGTTCACTGTCTCAGAAGGCTTGAATGCTTGAAGTGAATCCTCAAGTGTTCAAGTGTTGTTTTGTTGTAATATTTTTGTTAATACACCTTTGATGATATCACTTGAATTATGTAAGCACTTGGTTGGTAAAAGGACAAGTGACTGCAAAACTGCTGCACTGAGTGCACTATTTCTGTGGCAGTCACTTTCCAGCTGTGTACAGTTGACTTTCATACTGCTGTCAGGGAAACACAAGGTATTAGGTCCCTGTCTTGCTTCTCTATTTTCTACACTTGCAGTAGTTCACATTAGCTAGAGTTCTGGCTGGAAGCCATTCATTAGCAATGTGTACCAAGTGTGTCAGGTTCCCCATCTCGTTCTTGACAGTAATTTTGTTAGATCGTCAAAACATAAGGCAAAGATATTGAAAACCCATCAATTTTCCTTTTTTGATGGCGGCAAACTTAGACATTGATAACATATATTTAGAGCAGAAATAACCAGATGAAGTAACAGGAACTTCACAAGTTCCCCCTGACATTATGCTTCCCACTTAATCAGATCCATGTTTTAATTATACTTCCCACTTTTTGCATCATTAAAAATACACAAGTAGGAAAACATCATAAAGAAGTCTAGCCTAGCTAACTCATGCCACATATGTGCACACAACATGATTGAGAATAGAAACAGAGAGTACAAGCATTTAGATAACAAAAGAGGATAGTTTTTTATATATAAAGCATGTGCATTTTCTTAGAAAGCAAAGGAAAAATTGGACTGTTGAAATTGGGAGCAGTACTGATACATCACATCCACATCAAAATAAAAGAAACAAAAACATCTGCCAAGTCATAAAAATAAAAATAGACAATCCAAAAACTGGTCACTGAAGGGGTTGCTTAGGGGGCACTAGGTGTAGCGGGATTGGATGTTGCAGCAAGAGTTTGGAGAACAAGGTCCATTTGGGCATTTTCCGACTTTTGCTCATTGAGCAGTTCTGCTTTTAGGTTCTCCACTTGTGCCCTGAGATCAGCATTTTTATTTGTCAAACAAACCCCCTCCTCATTTGACTCTGGGACCCCTTGGGCCTGCTGACCTTCCAGGATAGCATTCCTAGCCTTCAACCTTCAAATCTCTTCAGTTGCACTATTTTGAGCATTGATGAGCTGAGATATTGTTGATGTACTTCCTGACCCCCACATTCTTCTCGATGCACTCACATTCTTCCAAAGTTGTTTAAGAGATAGTCCGCTTCTTGGTTCCTACCTTGCCTTGACCAGTGGCACCTTGAAAAACTTAAACACTTGCGTAAGTAGAAACCCATATGGAAGACCATGATTTCCTTCCTTGAAAGTAGCTACCTTCTGCATATGTTCGATCATGATGGCAAGCAAGTTCACAGGTGTAAATCCATCCAGTTGCTCCATTAGAAACAAGTTAGACTTGGAAGTCACGGACCTCCTCTCAGCACGGGGTAACAGAACTTTGTTCACCAACTCGAAGAGCAACTGATAAACAGGGAGTAATGCCTTCTTGTGAACCTGGTTCCCCTTTTGGTTTGCATTATCCTTTACCACAATATTCCAGAAGTTATCCCAACACGCATATTTCAAAGTAGACACACCAACCATAGGGACTTTAAGAACATCCCCCTGCAGACTCACATCAAACACAATGTCCACCTTATTCACCAAGGCACAAATATGGTCGTTATCAACGGGAAAGAGGCTGGCATAAAAGCTTTGAACCTCATCCTCATACACTTTGGGTGTATCCATTTGGAATAGATTCCCCCACCGTTGAAACTTAACCATTGCAATGACTTGTCTCGTACCAGCCATATAAGAAATTGTTGGGTCAAAAGTGCGACCCAACAGGACCTTTTGGTGCCTTAATCGTTTTGAAGCAGAATTAGGTTCACTTCTCATCCTTTTCACAGAAACAAGTTCCTTAATAGGTTCCAACTTTCTCTTGCCATACTTCACACCACTTGATTTTGCTTTTCCCTTAAACTTGACCAACACATCCTCATCAGAAACTGGGGGTTCACTCACAACATCTTTCAATTTTGAACCAGGGGTTGTAACATTCTCCACTGAAGCATATTACTTCTTCTTCTGGGACCTTCTCACTAAGGAACTAGGTTCCTCTATTGTTTTCCCCTCAACTTCTACCACAGGGACATCCTTATCATGCATTATTTCATCGTCTTTCACCAATCTCCTCTTTTTCTTCTTACTGCTCTTTTGAAGGACAGAGTCATAAGCTATATTTGCTTGTAGCCTAGTAGTAGGTCACTTAGTGTAAGATTCAGGAGTGATCATTACCCTTCTCTTGACTATGAATGTATCAAGAGGAATATTATCTTGATCCTCCTCATCGCTAGACCTCATCTCAGGGACTAGAATGTCCAAAGGATCAACATCAAATGGAGGAGAAGATACAGGAGCTGAATTGGCCTAGGAGTGAGAACCCTAACCTGTTTCTTCGGGAGAGGGGTCAGGTTCCTCACAAGAGGGCCCAGTAGTTTCTGTTGGTGCAAAAGCCTTCAATAGTCACCATGGTTCCTTGTCTCACCAGTCCATGTGTCTTGTTCCTTTGAGACATGGATGCACTAGAAATTATCTCATGTAAGACTCCATCAGCATGTACCACAAAGATGGTCGTGATATTTTCATCCTCAATAAGCTTTATGGACACCACAGAATCTGAAGCAATAGTGGCGTAAACCTCTGCGACCTCATGACTATTACCATGTTCTCCACTTTTCCCTTGATCAATCGAAAACTCAAAAGATAGAGAAGAATGATCAACGACTTTAGGGGTTTCTGAGATAGTTGTCTTAGAACTGGAGGGTGACAGGAAACCTGGGTTAGGGGTGATTTCAGGGATGAGGACAAGGATGGTTACTGAGGACTTATCGGGGACGGGGGACTTACTGGTTTTTTCAGGGTTAGGGACAACTAAGGCAGGAATTTTGGAGTTTTTGTCAGCCATTAAAGAGATAGAGCAAAAAATTCTTTGGAGAAGTTCTAATGAGGGACTACGGTATGTGAAGAAATGAGAGGGTTTTTAATGAGAGAGGATAACTATGAAGAGAGAGATAGGATCCAGTTCTAAAATAGCGGCTGTGCTTGGAGAGTTGCAACTTTTCAGAGGGAGATAGAACGATTTGAAGTGAAAAGATGTGACATTAGAGTCTGAAAAGGTGGATGACATGGTAGTTGATATTTGTACCTTTTCAAGACATGTATTACAGAATGAACAGAACTACTAACCTTTGGTACAATAACCAGGTTCTTGACCTGTCTTTGAAAATTTCAATCCTCTTTTATTACCCATGTAATACATCCATACCTTCTGTTATCATTATGCGTGTTTACCTGCAACAGTATTAAAGTGAGTTAGACTTGTCCAGAAAACACTTTAGCTAATTTTACCTGAAGGTGATTTTCATAGCCAACTTTTGGGAATCAGGTTCTCAATTAGACTTCAAATCCCAGCTTCACCCTATTTCTTTCAAAATGTTCCCTACTCAATGCTTTGGTGAAGATATCTACAATTTGGTCTTCTATACTGCAGAACTTCATACAGATCAGCCCTTTCTCCACATTGTCCCTCGGAAAATGATTTCTCACATCAATGTGCTTGGTTATTTTGTATTGAACTAGATTCTTGGCCATGTTGTGTGCATTGGTGTTATCACATAGAAGGGCACACAATCAGTAAATACCCCAAAATTCTCCAGTTGTTGTTTAATCCATAGGAGCTGAGCACAATAGGAGGCTGCAGCTACATGTTCTGCTTTAGCTGTTGAAAGAGCCATTGAGTTTTGCTTCCTTGCACATCAGGAGATGAGACACGATCCTAGAAAGTGAGCCATTCCATAAGTACTTTTCCTGTCCACAAGATAACCTGCATAGTCAGCATCAGTATAACTAATAAGATTAAAATTGTCACCTGAGGGGTAATACAGGACTAGGTCCTATGTTCCCTTAAAGAATCTCAAGATTCTTTTGGCAGCCATCAGATGAGATTCCTTGGGACCTTATTCAAACCTTGCACATAGCCCCACACTGAAGACAATATTATCTCTGCTGGCAGTGAGATAGAGAAGATACCCAATAATTCCTCTATATATTATTTGATTCACATGAGATCCAATTTCATGCATGTCCAGTCGAGTAGCCATAGCAGTGGGAGTGTCTATTACTTTTGATGCTTTCATATCAAACCTCTTCAAGAGCTCCTTGATGTATTTCTGCTGACAAATGAATGTACCCTTTGTGGACTGCTTCACTTGAAGTCCCAAGAAGAAATTTATCTCCCCCATCATACTCAATTCAAACTCACTTCCCATGAGTTTTGCAAATTCTTCACACAGAGAATCAGTTGTTGCCCCAAAAATGATATCATCAACATTGACCTGAATAATGAGCATGCTCATTCCCCGTTTCTTTAGGAACAAGGTGTTGTCTATTTTGCCTCTTGTAAAACCATTTTCTAAGAAGAACTTTGGCAGTCTTTCATACCAAACTCGAGGAGCCTACTTCAACCATACAATGCTTTGTCCAGTTTAAACACATATTCAAGGTGTTCATGACATTCAAACCTTGAAGGTTTCTTCACATAGACTTATTCCTTAAGAAGTCCATTCAGAAATACACCTTTGACATCCATTTGGAACAGAGTGAATTCCATATGAGATGCAAAAGCGATTAGGATTCTACTAGCTTCCATGTGAACAACCGGAGCATACGTCTCATCATAATTAATCCTTTCCTCCTGATTGTAACCTTGAACCACTAGCCTGGCCTTGTTCCTTGTAGTGTTTCCATGTTCATTAAGCTTATTCCTGAATACCCACCTGGTTCCTATAATGGTTCGATCTGAGGGTCTAGGTATTAGGTGCCATACATTGTTCCTTTCGAAATGATGCATCTCATCTTGCATGACTGTAATCCAATCTGCATCTTTCAAGGTTTCATTAATATTTTTGGGTTCTTTGGGAAAGAAATGCTGAGAAGGCAAGTGAATTTCTGGCTTTTGATCTGGTTTGCACTCCAGAATCTAGAGGGGTAATTATGTTGTCAAGAGAATGAGAGCTTTTGTGTTTCCAATTGGGCATTTGAGGTTTATTTATAGAGGAGCTGGTTATATCTAACTGGTTCTCTTGTGTTCTTCTCTTAGGTACTTGTGGAGTACCCTGTGTTGCATCAACCACTTTTTCTTCAGTTTTAGTGGTTGTAATTGAGGTACCTGGTTCCTTTGAGGAAGAGGTAGCATTGTCTCCACTTGGCTCCTGCACTTGGCTCATCATGTCTTCCTTTCCATTTTCCATGTCGATGACTTTACCTGGAACCAGTAAGGGCTCTCCATCTTAATCATCCTCGGTACCTTTCTCACAGGAGGGATAGGACTCATCAAAGATTACATGATCACTTTCCTCAACACATTGAGTCTGTTTGTTGTATATCTTGTAAGCTTTGCTTTGAGAAGAATACCCAAAAAGATTCCTTCATCACTCTTGGCATCAAATTTACCAAGCTAATCATTTCCATTGTTAAGAACGTAGCATTTGCACCCAAATGTTATTAGGTGATTCAGCTTGGGTTTCCTTAAATTAAGCAACTCATAAGGGGGTTTGTTCAGGAGATCTGATTATACACCTGTTCACCAAGTAGCAGGCAGTGTTGACAGCTTCAGCCCAGAAGTTCTTTATAATACCATTTTCGATCAACATTGTTCTTGCTATTTCTTCAAGGGTTCTATTATTCCTTTCCACAACTCCATTTTGTTGGGGAGTTCTTGGGGCTGAGAAGTTATGGGTAATGCCATGTTCATTACTAGAGCTCATCAAATTTGGCATTATCAAATTTTGTTCCATGATATGATCTGATACATGCTACTCTAGACTCCATCTTCACCTGGATTATCTTTACAAAATCCACAAATACCTCAAAGGTTTCATCTTTTGTTCTAAGAAACAGAGTCCATGTGAATCTGGAGTAGTCGTCCACTATCACAAAGATGTATCTTTTTCCTTCCATGCTTTGCACTCTCATGGGGCCACACATATCCATGTGAAAAGATCGAGTGGTATTGAGGTGCTGACATCCTTTTTAGGCTTAAAGGAGGACTTTAGATGCTTTCCTCTAGCACAGGCATCACACACATTTTGTACTTTGAACTTTGACATGGGCAGACCACGAACCTGGTCCATTTGAATTAGTTTATTCAGAAGAGAGAAGCTTGTGTGCCCTAATATTCTATGCTAGATTTCAGCAACATCATCAACAACTTTAAGACAACTCTGATCACCACTTTGTGTATACTCTAAATCAGCAACATAGATGTTTTTGTATCTCTTGGCCACAAGTACCACTTCACCAGTTACCAGATTAGTAACTCTACATATCTTGGACAAGAACTCTACCTTGTTTCCTTTATCACATATTGAGAGACACTCATGAGAATGTACTTGAGACCATTAACATAGTACACATTCTCAATAGAGTGAGTGAGCGATTTTCCAACTTTTCCAACTCCAAGAATGTAACTCTTTTTCTAATTGCCAAATGATAACCTCCCTCCTTGTAGGGCTTTTAGTGAAAGGAAGTCCATAATGTTCCTAGTCATGTGCTTTGAACATTCACTATCCATGTACCATTGCTGACTGCTTCCTCTCACTATTCCCTATACAAGGAAATCAAGAGTTAGTTTTAGGAACCGAAACAAGTTTGGGTCCCTTGTAGTAGGCAAGAGGATGAATAAGAGCTCTCTTAGTATATACATGTAATATGCATTTTTGTGGGTGGCACCTGGTCCCTTTTTAGAAGTTACATTTTTAGTAAACACTTTGTTTTCTGAATCGACTGGACCCTAGCTTGGGAATTTTCCTTAAAATGCCCACTGTTCCCATAGTGGGTACATAGCCAGTTATCCGGTACTGTAACATACTTGCTATGGGGGTTGTAAGGGGTTTTCTCCCTTTGGAACCCTATTCCCTGCCTGTTTCAACCATTATTAACATACATGGAATTGATAGTTTCTGAAGACCAGGTCCACTTTAGGGATTTTTAAAGATCACTTTTTACTCTTTCCAGTTCAGTTTGGAGATGCTTGTTTTTCTCAGTTTCAACACACAGGCTAGTTCTCACAGCCTTCAACTCGTTTTCAAGCCTAATGTGTGCCTCACTGGCTACCTCTTTTACTTTTCCAGAATTTCCAGGTTTAGACTTAGTTCCTAGCCCCTCTATTGTATCCCTCAGGTTTGCAATCACTACCAAGAGATCGTCTCTTTCTTCCTCAATCTCAGTCACTCTCTTCACTAAGGCCTCATTTTCTTTACTAAAGTTCCCGATGGTTTCCTTATAGTCAACAACTACAACCACTAAGTCATCTCTTTCATGTTCTATGTTAGCAATTTTTTCAGTTAAAACAAATTTTTCTTTCACCAACTCACCAATGGTTTCCTTCAGATCAACTACACACACCACCAGATCATCTCTAGTTTGTTCAGCTTCTCCTAGCTCTAACAAGGCATCCTTATACTCCACGAGACTATGATAGGCATAAATCAATACACTAGCTAAAGACATGAGTTTCTTAGGAGAGTAGTGTATTGGGAAAAATTGAATTTACATATGAAGATGACGTGTTGTGACACGTGGATCGATCAAAGAATTATGATTGGCAAGAAAGTATGAGCTACAACAGGTACGAACAGAGACAGGAAAAAGGGCACGAGCAGTCATTCAAAAGACTCAGCACACGTTCCTGTTTAAAATCATTTAGGTCTGAGAATCACTGGGAATGAATCTGACAATATATGAGAGTACAGATACAGTATTTAATGATTATTAAATGCTGAAAATGTTAGAGAATTTATATAATGATTATTTAACATAGCATTTAATATATTTAATTTTACATAATAGCCTCATTATGATAGAAGCAAAACACATATCTCCAAAGTAGATATAAAAAGGAGATGACTGATCAATTGTAGGGACATGAAACACCATCTGAATATACTTTGGTTTACTTGTTTTTCTTGATTATATTCTTGCTATTCAAATTTCTTTCTTTTATACATTCTTTCGATTATCAGTAACCTGCGTTCTTCTAAATTATTGCTTTAATCAAAATTCTATATTTTGGTTAAACAAATTAGTTCTGTTACCAAGAATCTGTTACTCTATTCTATTTTAGCTTAACTTTCCTTGTTGCATCAACCATGTCGAACAACAATGACAACATCCAAGGAAACAAAGAAAACCAAACAAACCAACAACTTCAGGGAGATCCACAACACAATAACGCACTGATTCCTTCTCCACGAGACACTCCACGAGCTTCTCCACGGCGGTCTCGTGAAGGCACTTCTGATGGATCTCATACAGACGGACAGGCTCGATTCAAAAATGTTGAGGCTATGGATAAGTCTTTGCAAAAACTTATTGCCTCACAGGTTAACAAAGCTCTTGAGGCTTTTGTTAGCCAATTACCTGCTGCTACACCCAAACCCACTCCAAATAACAGTACTTTGGAGAACCCTCGTTCCGGGCTTGTTAATTCAGGTAGCGGTGGAACCCCCAGTGAATCACACGAGGGAGAACCATGTAATTTAGTTAATTCTGATTTATATAATTTAGTACTAACACTGCAGAAACAGCTCAAGGAGCAAAGTGACCGCATAGAGCAAATACCGGGCGTACCACTTGTGATCAAAGGGTTAGAAATGGATAAATATTCGCAACAACCCTGGAATTCAAGTGTTGCTCCCCTCCCAATTCTAAAGAAGTTCAAAATGCCTGATATTCCAAAATATAATGGAACAAAAGACCCACGAGACCACGTGACTGCATTTACAACAAGCGTAAAAGGAAATGATTTGACTAAGTAGGAGATTGAATCAGTATTAGTCAAAAAATTCGGTGAAACACTCACTAAGGGAGCGCTAACATGGTATTCTATTTTACCAAAAAATTCTATAAATTCTTTTGCTGAGCTTGCAGATTCTTTCATCAAAGCACACTCGGGAGGTCAAAAAGTGGAAAAAAGAATGGAAGATATTTTCAAGATCAAGCAAGGGGACTAAGAATTGTGTAGGGAATTTGTGGAAAGATTCCAACGTGAAAGAATGACATTACCGCATGTACCTGACAATTGGGCAGCTATAGCCTTCACAAGCGATTTGAATGAAAAGAGTTCAGAAGCTACGAGACGACTCAAGGAAAGCCTTCGTGAATTCCCAACTACAACGTGGAATGAAGTTTAAAACAGGTATAGCATGAAGCTGAGGATAGAAGAAGATATTGTTCCTCGATTTCAAAAAGAAGAAAAGGCGAGTTCGAGACGTGCAAAAACCAAAAAAAGATCCGGTAAAAATAGGTACGAGACATACATGGGACCTGCGGGAAAAGACTCACGGTCAAAACAGGACAATAAAAGGTATGATCACAGATCAAAGAATAGAGAGTAAGGTTCTTCATCAAGATTCAGAAAAAAATCGAAACATTCATGAGTCACGAGATGACGATAGAAGTTTGAAGGCAAGGTTTGGTGGTTACAATTTCAATGTTAGCACTTCCGAGCTCATTTCTGTCTTGAGAAGCATGGGAGAAAAAGTACGATGGCAAAATAAATTAGGTCAAATCCAAACAGGCGCAACCCTGATCATTGGTTTCATAATGATCACGGGCATAAAACGGCAGGCTGCAGGTTTTTACAAAGTGAAGTTGATCATCTACTAAAACAAGGGTATCTCACTGAGCTATTCAGTGAAAAAGGTAAACAAGCTTACATGAAGAACAGACAGGAGCCCCTTAAACCACCTTCTCCCAAAAGAACTGTCAATGTTACAAGCGAGGGTAAAGACATCAATGGCGTATCGTATATCACAGCTAATAAAATTTCCAAACTGACAATTACTCAAGGGAAATGGGTATGACATGTTTTAGAGGAAGACAACATTACATTTGACAATGCAGATGCAAATGGTGTATTAACCCCTCACAACGACGCACTGGTAATATCTCTAATTATATATGATACTAATGTGAAACGAGTTTTGATTGATCCAGGAAGTTCCGTGAACATTATTTTGCTAAGAGTATTACGTGAGATGCAAGTTGAAGATAAAATCATATCAAAAGTGCACACTCTATCTGGATTCGACAATTCCAGTGTTGTGACGAAAGGAGAGGTAACACTCACCACATTTACAGAAGGAGTCGTCAAAGTTACAAAGTTTCATGTAGTAGATATGGAGATGGCTTACAATATGATTCCGGGGAGACCATGGATCCATGAAATGGATGTTGTTCCTTCAACCTTGCATCAATTCATTAAATTTCCATCACCATGGGGGATATGCCAGATTTGTGGGGATCAACATACATCCAGGAGCATCAACTCCGTAGCAGATACGAATACAAAAAGTGAAGAAAAATAGCAATCACAGAAGATAGTTGAGGGCACCACAACACAAACCTCAATTGAATAGGAGCAAACAAATGTGGATTCAAGGCCTGATACCATCCAAGAACCAGAAGAGAATGAAAATATCAAAACAACAATTGAGGAATGGGAACCTATTGTATTATTTGCTCAATGGCCATAAAAGAAAGTCTACGTTGGGGCCAATCTAAGCCAAGACATGAAAGGTAAGTTAATTGAATTTTTGAAAACTAACGTGGACTGCTTTACTTGGTCCCACTCAGACATGGCAGGGATACCACCGGAAGTGATGACTCATAAATTCAATGAAGACCCATCATACCCTCTTGTCAAATAAAATAAAAGAAAGAAAGGAACCTTCAAGAATCAGGTGATTCAAGAAGAGGTTCAAAAACTACTAAAGATTAGATCCATTCGCAAGGTAAAGTATATTAATTGGTTAGCCAATACTGTTGTAGTTCCAAAGAAGAATGGTAAGTGGCGAGTTTGCGTAGATTACACAGATCTTAATAAAGCTTGTCCTAAAGATTCTTTTCCACTACCACATATAGATCAACTAATTAATGCAACTGCAGGACATGAGCAATTGATCAACTTTTTAGATGCATATTCAGGTTATAATCAAATCAAAATGGATCTAGAAGATGAAGAAAAAACTTCATTTATAATAGATAGGGGGACTTACTGTTATAAAGTAATGCCTTTTGGTCTCAAAAATGCTGGTGCAACATATCAGAGGCTGGTTACTAAAATGTTTCAAGAACATTTGGGAAAAATCATAGAGGTTTATATAGATGACATGCTTGTTAAGACTCATCATTCAAGAAATCACATATCATATTTATCTGATATATTTTAAATCCTGCACAAATTTAATATGAAGTTAAATCTCGAAAAATGTGCATTTGGTGTCGCATCAGGTAAGTTTTTAGGATTTCTTGTTTCTAACCGTGGTATTGAAGTGAATCCTACGCAGATTAAGTCTATTGAAGAAATCCCTGATGTGCTTTCAAGCAAAAAATAAGTTTAGAGATTGACATGGAGGATTGCAGCATTGGGAAGATTTATTTCTAAATCATCAAAAAAGTGCTGTAAATTCTTTTTAGCTCTTAAAAATCAAGATCATTTTGAATGGAATGAAGAATGTCAACTAGCACACAGAAGTTTGAAAATGTACTTGTCAAATCCACCATTGCTTGCAAAACCAAATGCTGGGGAAAGAATGCTCATTTACCTTGCTGTTTTAGAAGTAGCGGTAAGTGCTGTTCTAGCTAGAGAAGACCATGATAAACAATCGCCGATCTATTACGTTAGTAAATCTTTGTTAGATGCGGAGACACGGTATCCTCAATTAGAAAACCTTGCACTTGCATTAGTCATGACATCTAGAAAATTAAGACCTTACTTTCAGTTTCATCCTATTGCTATAGTAACTGCTTATCACTTACGTAATATACTGCATAAACATGAGCTATCAGGTAGGTTGGCTAAGTGGGCTATAGAATTAAGTGAGTATGAAATCACATACCAACCTAGAACCATTATAAAATCTCAAGTGTTAGCTAATTTCGTGGCTGATTTTAGCCAAGGGATGCAATTAGAAGTAGAAAAAGAATTACAGGTGCTCAATGGAGCTAATCCAGGAACTTGGACTTTATTCACTAATGGTTCATCGAACGTAAAAGATGCAGGTTTAGGGATTGTTTTGGTACCACCTACGGGTGAAACCATTCAACAAGCTATCAAATGTCATTCTATAACTAACAATAAAGCAGAGTATGAGGCTGTGATTGCAGGTTTAGAATTGGCACGAGAACTTGGCACAAATCAGATTATAATTAAAAATGATTCACAACTCGTGGTTAATCAAATGTTGGGGACTTATACATCCAGGGAAGCAAGGATGCAACAGTATTTAGAAAAGGTGCGGGAATTGATAAAGCAATTTCAAACCTGTAAAGTTACACAAATACCAAGGGATGAAAATCTTGAAGCAGACGCCTTAGCTGATCTCGCATCCGCGGCTGACGTGGCAAGTGATGCAAGAGCCTCGGTCATTCATTTATTTCATTTAGTTCTCGAACCCGATAAGAATGAGGTAAATTTTAATAATTTAACTTGGGATTGGATGAACGAGATTGTTGATTTTTTGCAGTATGGTACCATCCCTGATGATAAGAAAAAGCTTATGCGCTTCAAAAAAAGGTTGCTCGGTACTGCTTAAAGCAAGGCAATCTATACCGAAAAATATTCGGTGGTCCCTTAGCCAGATGCCTTGGACCTTCTCAAACAGAGTATGTAATGAGAGAAATACATCAGGGACATTGTGGGAATCACGCAGGAGGAAGATCATTGTTAAGAACCCTAATTAGGGCAGGGTATTATTGGCCTAAAATGGAAGAAGAAGCAGAAAGTTTCGTGGCTAAATACGATAAATTTCAAAGGTACGGTAATAATATGCATAGACCTGCGGAATTAATACATCCAGTCATCGCACCGTGGCCATTTATGAAGTGGGGAACGGATATCATAGGTCCATTACCACAAGCAAAAGGACGGGTAAAATTTTTGCTCGTACTCACTGATTATTTTACTAAATGGGTAGAAGCAGGAGCATTCAAACAGGTACGAGAAAAGGAAGTTAAAGATTTCATTTGGCGGAATATCATATGCCGATTAGGTGTACCAAAGGATATCGTGCGTGATAATCAAATCATGGAATTTTTTCAAATTTGGCAGTTTAAAAGGATTACGTCTACACCTTATCATCCGGTGGTAATGGGCAAGCAGAATCAACAAACAAGATCATTATCAATAATTTAAAGAAGCATTTAGAAGAGTCAAAGGGAAATTGGCCAAAAGTGCTACCAGGTATTTTATGGGCATATCGCACAATAACAGAGACAAGTACGGGAGAAACACCATTTTCATTGGTTTATGGAGTAGAAGCTTTAATTCCTGTTGAGATAGGAGAGCTAAGTACAAGGTTTGCACTCGCAACAGAAGATTATAATAACGAAAAAATGCATGTAAATCTAGATTTACTTGAAGGAAGAAGGGAAGCTGCATTGATAAGAATGGCAGCACAGAAGCAAGTTGTAGAACGATACTACAACCGTAAAGCACGCCTCAGATTCTTCAAAATTGGGGACTTCATGCTTAAAAAGATTTTTCAATCCATGAGGGAAGCTAACGCAGGTAAATTAAGTCCTACATGGGAAGGACCCTATAGAATTCATGATATTGCAGGTAAAGGAGCATACAAACTAGAAATAATGGATGGCAAGATACTACCTTCACATTGGAATGTTGTTCATTTGAAGAGATATTACTTATAAGGAATACCCATGGTTAGGTATCTATAATTAAAAATTCTATTTTTGAATTGTTAAAGTTTACTAACGGTTTTAGATGATAGGCAAAAAGCTAGCCCGTACAAAATGATGAGTCACGACCTGCAAGGCACGTGGAAAACATTAAACTTCCCGGCCTAGGTTTACAAATATTCTGATAGAAATTCAAACGGGTTAAGCAGTCTTCATCTATAATCACACTTCCGAGTCCCGTATGTTTTTTCTTTTTTCAGGGAAAAGACCAAATAAGAGGAATAATCAAGTGCTCGAGGCTTCATACTTCAACACTCAAACACTTGGGGGACTACATACTATGCACGTGCATAATCATGTGTATAAGGGCAAAGAAGATTGAGAAAAATCAAAGATTAAGACTGAAAAGTTCACTCGAAGAATAAGACAAGTGCAGAAAATGCAGAAGTCACGAGCTAAGGCCAAAGAAAACCGTATTATAGCTAGGGTAAAGGCTATGTACTGAAATGGATTATAAAGAAAAACCTCGTGTTTATTGTACTGAAATGGGTTATAAAGAAAAACCTCGTGCTTATTATTTTTTCTTTTTTAAATCTGTTAGAAGAAAAACAGTTACGAGAAAGTCATAGATGTAATCCAAATACATGTAAAGTGTTATTCAAAACTAGACAAAGTTAGAATAAAAAATTGTCAGAAGTTGTTTCAAAAAAACATGTGTATTCCTATTTCTTTCGTCGTATGTTAACACCATTATGAAGTTGAGACATCTTCTTCATTAAGTATCGAATATAAAAGGGCCCTTTTTTATAAAATTCATATTTAATTTACTTATTCATGAAGTTAACAGAAGCATTTTCTAAAGAATAAAAATGCAGATTATTCTATAAGTCCTTAGAAATAAAGGCGAGAATAAATTAAATAGAAGTTCAAGATAATAACGAGAAAACTTCTAAATATTAAAAAGCTTAAGACTAAGTAAAAACTTAGTCATAAAGCTGCAAATTATTTATACAATTGCCCCATGAAAGGTCTGGGGACTTGTGTTTCCAAAATAAACCCTCAAACAAAACCAAGGGCTTTAAACATAACCTTCCAAAAAGGTACCTGCAAAAGAAAAAACAATTCAAACAATTTGAATTTATCACTAGGAAGATGAGGGAACTGTAGAAGGTGTATCAACGGCAACTGACTCAACTTGGGCAGGTGCATCAACAGTTGCGGGTTGAACTTGACTCGCAACATCAGGCTCGACTGGGCTTGGAAAAGTTGGGATACCCGTATCGACTTCAACATTCACGAAAGCTTCAACCACGGGATAAGGAAAACATTGAGTTTGCTGAGCTTTCTCAATAGCTTCATTTATTTTTGCTAACTCTGACTCCAAGTTAAAATTCTCCTTGCTGGCTTCAACAAGGGTATCCCGGTGAGAATTCAAAAATGCCCAACTCACTTCCATGGTAGACTTGTCCTCAAGGATCTTATAATCCCTCTCCTAAGCAGCAATGTCATCATGTAACTTCTCATTTTCAGCCAAGACAGATGTGTAAGAAACTTGAAGAGGGGCATGGGAATTCTCTAAGGCACAAACCTTATCAGAAGAAATTTGAAGGTCTTCTTGTATTTGAGTTAAATTCTGCACAAGCTCTCCAGCATAAGCTTCTTTTTCATTCAAGAGAACCTTCAGTCCTCTAATATCTTCACTAGCCTTGGACAACTGCTCGGAGAAGGAAGATTCGAGACGAGCTTTTTCTTTCTCCGTTTGACTTGAGGAAGCCTTTATAACTCCCAACTCCGAAGTCAAGGCTCGTACCTGCTGCTCCAAGGTACTCTTGCTTTACTCTAAATAGTCCATGTCAATCTGAGGACTCTCGAACTGCTCCTTACAATTGAATACTTCCAATTGATAATCACGCATTAACTGTTCTATGAGGGTAACCCTTTTTATTATCTCTGTGCCGATGAGATTGGCCTAAAAAGAAAGGAAGGGAAATGAGAATCTTAAAGATAACGAAAATGACAAAAAAAAAAAGAAGGGAAAATACCTTTAAAGTACAATGCACAATATTATTCATCAGCGTCAAGGAACTATGTCTCTCCAACTTAGCCTTCTCAACCGGACCAATTAAATGCTTTAGCCACACGTCCTCTTGACCAGATTTTCTTAAAAGATTACCTTCAGCGGGGACATCAATGATCACCTACTTCATGGCACTACCTCCACTTGAGGAACCAACCTCTACATGGTGAGAAAGTAGAGTAAGAGTTGTTGAAGGAGGCATGGTGGAAGTAGTAAAGACGGCAGCTTGGGGAGGAGTAGGAACAGTCGAGACCCCCAAGGAAGGAATCACAGACACGGGAGTAAAAAAAAGAAGCTAGGGGAGTCTCATCAGAAACTAGAACCTAAGTTCTCATTGCCAAATCCGCTAATAAAAAGCTGCTCAACAGAATCATGAGCAGCAGCGGGAGCAACATCATCATCAAGAACTACAACTGGGGCCTCAATAGGTTCGGTAAGAGGAGAAGAACTGAGGGGGGATGCTTCCGCTTCATCATCAGAAATAATGCGTCTCCTGGCCCGTGGCCTTGCTATTAAGGCATCCCCATCTTCTTCTTCATCAGAGTCCCAATCAGCAATGGCTTTTGTTTTCGTTGAAAAACACGAGACTATTTCTTGGGCCCTTTCCAAAGAAATACGAGAAGTCAGGATAGACTCTGCAGTAACTCCTCGAATAGCAAATTGTGATAAAAAGAGGGATTGAGATTAGTGCAATATAAAAATAAATAAATATAGTAAAAATATGAAAGGTAAATGAAAAATCTTACCATGAGTTTTTACTTTCCAACCAAATCAGTTAGAAAGGGACTTCCAAGACCTACCATCCATTGGTGCGGTCTTCAATAACTTATCTACCCTATCACAAAAATTGGGAACCTCGTCCACAACGACTCCCATGATTGCTGGAAAAAGAAAATATAATTAGAAAAATAATAAGTTGAAAGAAAAGGTACGAAAGAGTTAAAAGACTCACGTGAAAAATTCCACTTCTCAGGGAAGGGAACGTTTTGTTCACCTACTAAACCAAGGGTTGGTGCAGCAATAAACCTGGTGTACCAGCCACGATCTTTGTCATCTTCTGAGCTTACCAAAACCCTCTTGATCCTCGCTACTAGTGTAAAAACCTTATTACGAAAAAGTCTAGGGGGTGTAAAGATGAATCAAGTGCGGAAAAGTGAAAGGAACCCTAGCTGTATTAGTTAGATGCCTCAAGCAGGCGACAACCCTCCATATGATTAGGCCAATTTGACCCAAGCAAACATCAAAGAAGCAACAGAACTCAAGAATAACAGGGTCAATAGCTGGTTTAAACCCTAAGGTGAAAGGGTATGTATAGACAAAAGAATACCCAGTTATGTAAGAGGTAATTCTTTGGTTTGGATTGGGAATAATAATGGGTAAAATACTACTCCAGTGGAAATATTTCCGAACTAAAGGAATCAAACCTTCTATAATTTGGGTAGGGTAAGGATCAGCCCGATCTAAAGAGGTAACTTGGTTTCTAAGTGACACCCTATCGTTATAGAAAGATAATTCTGCAGGGACTATCTCTTCTACTAATGGTTCATGAAGAGGTTCAGAAGAATCTTTACCCATGGAAGAAGACCTTTGTGAGGCAGAACCTCTAGTTCTAGAAGAGGGGCCAGAAATAGGAGAGGGAACAGAAGAACCGCGTGCAGAAGAAGATCCTAGGTTACAGAGTCTACCTTCTCTTCTGCTCCTACTGGGGATATTGAGGAAGCTATCAACTATGGAGACCTTACTAGGGTTAGGGTTTGATGAAGACATGATGATATGAAATAGAAGCAAACAACGGTTTGAGAAAGTGGATGTTCAAAAAACTTTATGAAGTAAAGACAAAGAAGAAAGTTATATTTATACTAAAAAGAAACCGTCAAAGGAAGGGGCATAATGATGGAAGAGACATAATGACAACTGACATTTCATGTACAGCAAAACCATAAAAAAACCGTAAAAAGTGTTGTAGAATCGCAGAACTAATGAAAATTTGACACGTGTCAAGAACATTAATTAGAAGTGACAACTGGAACTTCGATCTTGTCACAGCATTAATAGTGACAAATATTCCCTCTTAAATGAAATTCCACTTCCCAAATATTCAATCGATGAATAAATGTCAAGTGAGGGGACTATCTGTATTGGGAGAAATCGAATTTACATATGAAGATGACGTTTCGTGACACCTGGATCGATCAAAGAATTATGATTGGCAAGATATTATGAGCTACAACAGGTACGAGCAGAGACAGGGAAAAAGGCACGAGCAGTCGTTCAAAAGACTCAGCACCCGTGCCTATTTAAAATCATTTAGGTCCGAGAATCACTAGGAATGAATCTGACAATATATGAGAATACAGATACAGTATTTAATGAGTATTAAATGCTGAAAACATTAGAGAATTTGTATAATAATTATGTAATGTAGCATTTAATATCTTTAATTACCCATAATAGCCTCATTATGATAGAAGCAAAACGCATATCTCCAAAGTAGATATAAAAGGGAGATCACTTATCAATTGTAGGGACAGGAAACACCATTTGAATATACTTTGGTTTACTTGTTTTTCTTGATTATATTCTTGCTATCCAAATTTCTTTCTTTTATACATTCTTTCGATCATCAGTAACCCGCGTTCTTCTAAATTATTGCTTTAATCGAAATTGTATTTTTTGTTAAACAAATAGGATTTCAGATTTCTTTGAACATCCCTGAGATTTACCTCACTGTTGTCATCATCTTCATCATCATCTGATTGGGCCATCAAAGCAAATATTGAATCATATTCATTTTCCTCACTTTCAACTGCCATCATGGAGCTGTCACCTGCATCAGTTTCATCTTTAGACTCACTAGAGGAGTATCCCCATGATGGAAAGGCCTGTTTCACCACACTGTCAGCAGATCTCTTCCTATTGAAGTGCTTGTCAAGAACCGTGTTCCTCTTGGATGCTTTCTCAGGGTTGTACTTGAAGTGTTCTTACTTCAAGAGAGGACAATTTTTGATGAAGTGCCCTGGCTTTCCACACTTATGGCAGAGATCATAGTTCTTTGGTTGGCTGGAATTGCCCTTTTTCAGTATTCCTCCATTTCTTCTTACCATCTTCTGAAACCTTTTAGTTAAGTGAGACATGTCACTGTCCTCCTCACTCGAGTCATTGCTTTCAGCTTTGAGTACCAGGTTCTTTTCTTTCACTGTCTATCTTTCCCTTTATCTCGTAGGTCTTCAGATTTCCAACCAGCTCGTCTATGGTCAACTCCTATAGGTCCTTTGCTTTAGTAATAGCATTCACCTTGCTTTACCAAGAACTGGGCAGAATACTAAAAATATTCCTCACTAGCTTGTTCCTAGAAATAATTTCACCAAGTGAGTGTAACTCATTTATGATAGAGGTGAATCTTGCGTGCATATCTTTAATTGATTCCTTTTCCTTCATCCTAAAGAGTTCATACTCGGTAGTAAGCTTATCAATCTTATATTGTTTGACTTGAGTGGTTCCATCATGTGTTGTTTGCAGAGCTTTCCATATCTCTTTGGCAGTTTCACGAGCAAAGATTCTATTGTATTCATCAGGTCCTATTCCATACATCAAAATTTTCTTGGCACGAAAAATTTTCTCCATAGCTTTCCTGCCTGCATCAATGTATTCTTTTTATGGTTTTTAGCATTGTCAATGGAAGGTCACCAAATGCTTTTGTTTGGATGTAAGGACCATCACATATGACATCCCACAACTCAGAATCTTTAGCCATGATAAAATCATGTATTCTTGTCTTCCATCACCTATAGTATTGCCCATTGAACCTGGGTAGTCTATACGTAGATTGACCTACTTCAAAATTTGGTGGAGCAGCATACGGATCCTCCATAGGTGTGTTAACCTGATAGGAGGAACCTGCTCTAATACCAATTGATAGTTTATATGAGTCCATAAAACTCTAAAGTACCAGGCCCTCTAAGAGTTTCCACTGAGAATACTAATAAAACAGTAAGTATATAAGACATGGAGTACGTAGAAAACTCCTTGCGCAAGGGGATAAAAAAACACGACCTACACTGGTAGGATTTCAACTTCACTATGAGAAACTTTTAGATTACAACCTATGCAATCTAGGAATTAAACTCTTAATCCCTTACTAACTCATAATACACCTACTACAAGCCACTTTACAATACACCTACTACAAAAACTTCAACTTATGACTAACGCTAGTCACGTGAGACAAACACAAATGATTTATGGTTTTACAAAGGGGTTCCTAAGTAACTCTTCCATCTAAGAAATTTAGGAATTACAATAAAGAACAATTACAAAGTTACAACTCAACTAAGGACAACAAAATACTAGATTTAGGAATTGGTCCGTAGTAGCGTTTAACTTTGTTCTTGAGACTTTTGAGAATTAAATTCACTGTCTCAGAAGGCTTGAATGCTTGAAGTTAATTCTCAAGTGTTCAAGTGATGTTTTGTTGTAATACTCTTGTTAATACACCTTTGATGATATCGCTTGAATGATGTAAGCACTTGGTTGGTCAAAGGACAAGTGACTACAAAACTGCTGCACTGTATGCACTGTTTCTGTGGTTGTCACTTTCCAGCTGTACACAATTGACTTTCATATTGCTTTCAAGAAAACGCAAGGGATCAGGTCCCTGTCTTGTTTTTCTATTTTCTACACTTGCAGTAGTTCACATTAGCTGGAGTTCTGGCTGGAATCCGTTCATTAGCAATGTGTACCAAGTGTGTCTGGTTTCCAATCTGGTTCTTGACAGTAAGTTTGTTAGATCATCAAAACAAAAGGAAGAGACACTTAAAACCCATCATTCTAGAGTCTAGACCGTCCATTTGCTACCACTAGTTCGAATATACGAAGGAAGTTAAGAAAACTAAATAATACTCCCTCCACTTTAATTTATGTGAACCTGTTTGACTAGGCACAGAGTATAAGAAAAAATGAAGACTTTTGGAATTTGTGGTCCTAAACAAGTCAAAAAAGGGCCTAGAGTATTTGTGTAGTTATAAATGCTTCTCATTACAATTGTAAGTTTAAGCTAAATTGTTAATTTAGAAAGGGATCATTCTTTTTGGAATGGAATAAAAAGGAAATACATTCACATAAACTGGAACAGAGGGAGTAATGTTAAAGTTATTTTCTGGTATGAATGTTAGGATGACTTATGCAATTACTGTAATCAATTAGGCAAATAGCTCTGAGGATAAATTTTAAGAAAAAGAACTCTAAGGGAAATCAAATTACTCAAAAGAGTTTAAACCAAACCCAAACCCCGTCTAAAAACACTCTCTCCTCTCTCTACATTCTCTCTCTAAGCAATTTCTTTAAGTTTTTGGTAGCCTTGGCTGCTGTGATCTCTCCCCAGCCTTTGGCTGTGGGAGAGACAAATCAAAACACTATTGAATTGCTAACAAACTCCCAACCAAAAATACCTTACGCAGTATAGCTTCAACAAAAACATTCTTATGCGTCCAAAGTAGAATTGGTTCCTGTCGCAATTATGTATGGGGAACCAACGATCGAATTCACCATGGATGAGGTTAATGAATTTACAAGTAAAGAAGGACTGCATTAGGCAGTCATGGTGAAGTTTTCATATGGAAAACTAGAATTACAAGAGGTTAGAAAAAATTTCCCAACATAGTTCAATATTCAAGGTCGATGTAATATTGGACAATTGGAATATCGACATCTGCTCGTTCAATTTGACATGTACAATGACTTTGTCAAGTTTTTGTCAAGGTCAACTGGATATATTAAATATAAAGGTGAGGAATTCTTCTTTAGAACGTTTCCATGGACGGTAGGTTTCAATCCGAAGGAGGAAACATCCATGGCAGTCGTGTGGATCTCATTCCCAGGTTTGCCTCCTAATTTCTTTGCTAAGAGGTCGTTGTTATCTATCGCATCTACTATGGGTGAAGCACTTGCTATGTATAAGGCAACACAAGAAAGAACTCGACCTAGTATTTCTAGAGGTAAGGTCATTCTTGATCTTATGGGCAAACATCTTTAAAAAGTTAAAATTGTTATGATGGACAAAATTATAGGAAAATCTATCGTGCATGATCAAGAAGTGGTATATGATAATCTCCCAAGATATGCACTTGTTGTAAGAATCAAGGGAATGATGAGAGATCATATCGATGGAAGATTGAGAAAAACAAGGAAGATGTAGTTATTGTAGACGCAATTGAAGGTCTGGACAACTTGGGTGAATTGCAAGGTGGTGCTAAGGAATTTCTTAATGCAAAAAGAGCCGGGCAATTGGAAGGTGAAACAGCAAAAGAAAATTTAGTTGAGAAGCAGGGTTCACAAATGGAAGGAGGAAAACAAGTTGTTATTCAGAACAATGAAAATTGAGTTGCTATGGGTAACATTGTTGGTGATGCTTCACAGATTATTAAAGGTCCATATCCACCTTCTCGAGATGTGCCTGCTAAGGTGGATTTAGCAAGGATTTCCAATATTATAAATCCAATAGTGCAAGCGTATGATAAGCTTCCCACAGCTGCAGCTATTTTGTCACCTGGTACACGTTCAAAAGGGGTTGTTGATCATGTAGAGGAAGCTAGTCCTGTCAATAAAATTCAAACTGACCCTAATGGTAAAGGAATGGATCAAGAAAGGGAACAACATGAAGGGGAAAGATTATTGGAACCTGCAGCTAATATTGATTGAGCTGAGGATGTTCTACAAATATATGTTGTAAAGGATGTTGTAGGTGAGCAAGGAAAAAAGCCAAGGCAAATCTATAATAAGCCAGTTGTGGCCCAGAGTTCAGGCAGTGAAAAAGTTAGAAATAGGAGCATAGTTGTCACGACCCCAATCCTAGTCGTGATGGTGCCCAACACAATTGCTAGGCAAGCCCGACCATTTACACTCTCAACCCGAGCATGAAGCTCAAAACCAGTTATTTGAATATCATTAATTAACAATAACGCTAAAAGTTTTAAATGATATATATATAGAAACCAAACTGAATATCACGATAACACGGAATATACTCCCAAAGACCTGGGGGTCATGAGTCTAGAGCCTCTAACAATACAGTGTGACAAGACTCCAAATAATACAATGTCTCAAAATTACAGAAAGATAATAAAAGGGATAGGGGAGGAGTCGGGTCCTGCGGACGTCAGGCAGCTACCTCGACAACTCCGAATAAACTCTGAAATCAGCAAAAGCTCAGCTAAACTCCCGGGATACCTGGATCTGCACACATAGTGCAGGGAGTAAAGTGAGTACTTACAACTCAGTAGTAATAGACATATATAATGACTGAAAGTAAGAAATTCCGAAATACCACAACAAAGCTGAAACTAACCACTTAGCACATTAAACGATGAAACAACAATAATCAATGATAGATAGACAAATAGATATCAATGGATGAATGCAATGCAATGCACATGACCGCTGCGGCGTACAGCCTGATCCATTTGGGTACCCGCGCTCACTGTGGGGGTTCAGACTCCGGAGGGGCTCCTACAGCCCAACCGAATGACATAGTAGCATTCACTGCGGTGTGCAGCCCGGTCCACAATCAATCAAATTATATATGCATGCAAGCCACACGGGCACAATCAAGTTTACCATTTTCAGTTCCATTTAACAGGTATTATAGTTTAAGTGATTAAAACCTTAGAAGATTGCTAATCATTTCTAGAAAGTACTTAACTCAGGACTGATATCATGGAAACATGCTCAATTTTATGGCAACAGTGATAATAATCCCTAGGGGTTCCAAATAGTTGTCACGCCACCCAAATATGTTCATAACAATCCAAATAGGATGTTTACCAGCCAAATTTCTAGTCAATAACACAGTATAGACATCACTCGGACTGACTAAGCCATAATCTCGTCCACAAATCACCCCGCACTCACCGTAGAGTACGTGTCTCGCCTCAATACAGTGTCACAATGTGGGATACCAGGGTTTCAAACCCTCAGATCATCATCTACATCTATTACACACCTCAAGCCGGCCACAAAACTAGTCCGCCATGCCTTTTCCTCTCGAATCCGCCTCCTCGCGCGTCGAATCTAGTCAAAACCATAACGAATACATTACAATAGGCTAATGGAACATAACCCAATTGAAAGAACTCGAAAAACACCAAAAAAACACGAAGTTGACAAAACCCGAGCCCCGGGTCTACTTCTCGAAAAATTACGAAATTTACATCACTGGATTCCTCGTCTCGCCACGAGTCTATACATATCAAATTTACAAAAATCGGAGTTCCTTTGACCCTTCAAATTCCAAGTTTACACTTTCTTAGGTTTCAAACCCTAACCACCATTTTTACCCCTTAAATCCTTGGATTTCAGTTATTAATTCTTGTTTTACACCATAATAACGTAATCCGAGATCTATAAATTCGTACCTGATGGAATCCCCTTCGAATCCTCTCCAAATCGCCCAAAATTGCCTCTTCCCGAAGTCAAAATGTTTTCCTTAACTTCTGAAATTCGCGAACACTGTTTCATTAAAACCCTTCAGAGATTTTCGATTCTGCGGTCCACTAATCGCACCTGCGGTACCGCTTATGCAGTCTAACTTAAAACTATCGGGGACCGCTTATGCGATCCAAACATCCGCTTATGCGGTTTTCTCCAATCGCTCCTGCGGTCTTAAATCCGCTTACGCGGCCCCGCTTATGCGGACCAAGTTTCGCTTCTGTGGAACTTCACCACCCAAGACAAATTCGCTTCTGTGCTTCTTCATCCGCTTCTGCGGTCCATTTTCGCAAAAGCGGAAATACCAGCTGACAGCAAAAACAAACCTGAAGCCAAATTCAAAAACTTCTCGTTTTAACACCCGTTGTCACCCCGAGGCCCCCGGGACCTCAACCAAAAGCGCAGACATTATCTAATAACTTATTCAAACTTTGTCGAACCTTCGAAACAGTATCTTTAACATCAAAAATCATCAAATTTCACCAAATCAAAGCCTAAGTTCTTCAAGAACTTCCGAAATGCACTTTCGATCAAACACCTGACCAAACGATGTCCGAATGACCTGAAAATTTGCAGACATATCCAAAATCACATAACGGAGCTACTGCACCTCTCGGAATTCCATTCCGACCCTCGGATCAAAAACTCACCTATCCACCGGAATTCGCCAAAATTCCAACTTCGCCAATTCAAGCCTAATTCTACACCAGACCTCCAAAA
>MU665082.1:4387-16558 GCA_026770625.1 Nicotiana glauca
CGTATGCCTTTAATTCATTCCTATTCAATCGTGTGCGACGCGAGCCGCTTCTTATAAATCGAGAATTGAAGAATTGTTATGGTACTACCGATGCAGTGCGGGGTGTTTCTCCCTGTATAGTTGTCTGAGCTATTATCGTCGCCTTGTGGAAGGATATTATGTTGTTTCAGCTCAGTAGCGGTACTTCTAAGAGCTTTGAGGTTAGGCACAAGTTGCCATGATGCTATAAACTATTGTTCTGCAGTATAGATACGATGTTAAGACATTTGCCTACGTGTCGGGCGGTAAATGACTTGAAGGGAGGTTTACTCAGTGCATAATATAGAGAATCAATATTTTATTCTCGACAGGGGAAAGAAAATAGGACTAAGAATGGTCAAATGTGGGCTAGCGGAGTAATGAGACTTGGTATTTGCGAGCGTGGTGGAGCTTTCTTCTATGATGTGATGTCGTTGTCCTAATTGAATGTACTAAGTTTGCCGGTGTTATGATATCCTGCAATTTGCCTTTGGGGCAAGCTATTGTGAAATAGTATTGAAAATATGGCTGTCAGATATCGCAGGTTGCGATAGTTCAGGGTTGAATAAGTGTTTCTAATGTCGACGATATGAGAAATCTTCTGAAAGGTGTAAAGTTAGCAGCAATTGTGGGTTCAAGTGCCACGAAGATAGATTTTATTTAAGGCAGCAACTGAGCAACAAAAGATGAGGAAAGGCATGTGGGAAGTGTCAGGCGGTGGCTAAAATTTATAGAAGGCCAATTATAAGAGGAAAAGGTCGAGTAGTCGATTAAAGGGATGAGTTCTGCCAAAGTGGGAGAGTTGCAGATTGTATATGGGCATTGGGGTAGGATGACTATGCACCTTAAGGAGAGTCTGGGATGACTTGGGAATTTTAGTGATTAGTGATTTGGGGTCCATTGATTTAATTTGAAGTATGGGCTATTATATGGTAGGAGATTTGATATAACGGGAATGAGCTACTTGAATGAAGAAGGATATAATATAACTTTGAATTGGGAGGATGTTGTCACACGTTTAATTGATGTCCACGAGGGGTGAATGGACTTGTGAAGCTAGTGAGTGAGCTCAGACTCAGGATGGGTTATTGATGTTGTAGTGATTGTACCCCATGCAGCAGTGTTGGAAGATATCGGGAAGTAATTTCCATAGGAGGGTTATTCCCTGTGAGCAGGTTAGCGGTCGCGTGGTTGGCGAGGCTTCTACAAATAATTCTATTGGTTATACAGCAAATAGATCAGTCGTGTGAATATGGTTGACGATTCAGAATATAAGAAGAGGGTGTTACAGACAGATTTCGAGAATTTTGGCGGTTGATTGTCCAAGGTTATGTCAATAAGAGATTAATAATAATGGTGAACTCCAGAGTTGTGTAATAGTGGCTTCGAGCTAAGTGGGAGAGTCCCACCGTTTATGATTAGGCTGCATGGTTAGCTACTTGCGAGGTTTCGAATTATTAGTATAGTGACGGGTTATTTCAGCTACGGGAAAAAAGCATAGGTGGTAATTTTAGCAAAAGGATTGTTAAAAGTGTGCTATGGTTGGCCTTGTTGGCTCCTGTTCAGATTTGGAAAGGATTCGGGATTTGTGCTTTGTATAGATGCGGGTTCCATGGGAAGTGATTCTGCCAGGTGCTTCGTCGAGAGGGTATTCATGTGGTAGAAGATTCATGGAGCTTATTATATTCGGGGCCAAGTCAGAGCGGGTGTCTCTCAAGAACGGTTCTAGTGGATTCAAAGGGGTAAAGTGTAGTGCCTAATGATTTCGAGCCTGTAGGTACGGTTAAGAATCAAGCTTTTGTAGCGGCTTATGAGAAGAGGCCCAGAACGTTCTATGATGTTTTTAATTAAGTGTAACATTTGGGAGGAAAATGAGGAAAAACTTCAGAGTCTTAGAGGGGTTATCAGAATGAGCATACCAGTTGAGGGTGCGGAGGTGCACATAAGGGAGGTATGAAATGGTTCGTGGGATCTGAGGCAGCGTGGTCTCGTGATTCAGGGTCACTCGCGGTAAGTGCGGATTGAATTCGTTATGTGTTGAATGGAGTTATTATTATTTCTAAGGCAATCAAGGATAAATTCGAAGAAGATAGAATGGTTAGCCCTGGTTGAATTGGCATATTAGTGGTAGTAATCGGTTCCTTCAACGAATTATGCAAGTGATTTGTGGCGGTACGTGTGAGGCTTGTCGACCGCCGTAATTGATGTTATTAAGAGGTATTCTATTGTTATAACCTGTTACGTGTAGGCGGATCCCGGAAGGGTTATGGTAGGTTAGACCACTACTTAGAGATTTACATATTTCCATGGCTGTGAGAATTCACCTGTGTGTTGCTATGGTTATGTTGAAGTGAGTTAAGTGATTTATATGATGAAGTGTTAGCCTAATAGTGGTTCAGAAGCTATGATGAAAAGCGAGTCTATCATATATTGGCATGTTAGGTGCAGTGAGTGGTATGGAATTCGAAGTGAAGATCAAGGTAATAGGTCAGTGTGGACAAGGATGTCACGAGCTCGGATGAGCAGGAAAGGAGTTTCGATGTTTAAGGTAAGTTGGTATTGTCTTTAGCGTCACCTAAGATCGGTGTTTTTTGAAAAAGGCTTTGCATCCTGGTTAGTGATTCTTGATCGCTTTTTAACGTTAGTGCAGCCGGTGGTTTGGAGGTACGACCCCGTTATTTGTTATGGTAGGTTGTGGGAGTGTGTCCCACAGGAAGATTGTATAAGTGTGGCAGGTAGTCACTTGATTGATTAAAGACTTAAACCAAGTATGGAGGTTGTGATAATATCGTTGATTTGAGAATATATGCCTGGAGGGCACTCAGTCTATTGAGTTGTGGACTGCAGGTGATTTCTCCGACTATGATGGGTGTTCTTATGTGTTATGAGCGCAAGAAGAGTTATTATGGACCTTTGAAAGGTAATTAGCCTAGTTCGGTACGATCATGATCAACTTGAGATCGGTGGATGGATTTAAATGTGAATATGGGCTCTATATCAGGCCAGATGTGTTCATTTCAACAAAGCGCTCCTTATGGAAGAGTATTCGGGGTGTTATTCTATCGTCGGCTATTTCAGGTAATGATGTATTACACCATGCGAGTTGTGAGGCGGCTTGGTGAATTGCTTATGTGTTGAGGTTTCGGGTAGAGATGATGTTATATGAGTAAGATGGATCTTGGGATTCAGATCGTATATCGCACCTCAGTTGTGCTTGAGTTTTGTAGCTTATAGCGCTATATGTCCCCTCAGGGATGGTATTATGCACTCAATGTGCTTGTGACCGAAATTTGGTATTTTATTGTAATGAGCAATTTAGCTCGATTTGCATCTCCTTAGGTGAGTGTTATGTTTGGATCGGGTGGCACGCCGCCATGGGTATGTTATTTGGACCGGGTTGCGCGCTGCAACAGCGTGATGTTAAATATAGTTTTCTATATGCTATTTTTGTATGCCTTGCTTCCTATTTTCTAAGGAAAGTCCGTATTAGTGCGTGAGTTAGGTTGTTCCTTCCAGATTTTGTTTTCCTTTTGTATCGCGTTTGAATTGGTAGCATATATGCACATTGTGACATCATATGAGACTTTTGATTATGTCCGGGGCAGCTTATTGCCTGAGCAGTTCGTATTGGGTGAGACGAGGTCATTGGATTTGGGATCAGTGCAATCTGACTATATGGAGTATATTAAGGAGCTAAGACCATTATTAGGTTCAGAATGAGGTGATGGTTCTTGTCAGGAGTATAGACCCAATGATTTGTTGATTCGACATTCGGTTATGAATTTCCACACATCTCTTTTGTCGTGGTGGTATTGTAAGAGTTAGAGTAAGAGCTATGCATATCATGAGGTGCGTTGTGAGCATTAGAGTCATGGAATTTCGACTAAATTGATTAGAGAATGTTATTGTGACCCTATGAGTAAAATGGTGCAAGATGTGAATTCAGCTAAGGTATGTAGTCACGTCTTGGTACTGCGTGTAGTGATTTATATGATGAGCGTATGTTGGAAACAGGTCGGCATAGAATTTCAGATGTTGGAATTAGGATCTAAGGCTTATTTGCTTTAATAAAAGAAAATATCTTCAGAATTGATCGAGCTAATATACTCAACGGAGTTGTGGTAGCACAGAAAGGTGCATGAGGTGTTAAATAGTGATTTCAGACTACTTCAGTGTAGTTCTCAGCACGTTTGAGGACGAATGTATGTTTAAGTGGAAGATAATGTAAAGACTCGACCAGTCATTTTGATCCTTAGCATGTCGTTCAGCAGTCTGAGGCCATGAGCAGCTTCATTTCAAGTGTTATGACTTGTACGCGTGGTCGGAATTGAATTTCGGGAAGTTCAGAGCTGATTTGGAAAGAGAATTCTCATTTCGGAAGCTTAAAGTTGAAAAAATTAGCTAGGATTGAATTTTTGAGTAAATGACCTCGAAATTAGGATTCGAAGGTTCTAGCAGGTTCGTATAATGATTTCGGACTTAGGTGTACGTTCAGGTCGAATTTTGGATGACCCGGGAACGTTTTGGTGCCTATTGTGGAAGTTAGCATTTTGGAAGAAATTTCACAAGTTTGGCTTGAAGTGCATTTAAGTGTTATCGATGTCCGTTTGGGATTCCAAGCCTATGAATAGCTCTGTATGGTGATTCTGGAGTTGGGAGCGCGATCGGAAGTGAATTTGGAGGTCCATAGGTCATTTTGGAGTCATTTGGCTAAAGATAGAAATTTGAAGGTTTTTGAGAAGTTTGGCCGGAAGTGGACTTTTTGTTATCAGGTTCGGAATCCAATTTCGAAAATTGGAGTAGGTCCATAATGTCGAATATGACTTGTCTGCAAAATTTGAGGTCAATCGGGCGTGATTGGATAGGTTTAAACATCGAAAGTTGAAGTTTGAAATTCTAAAGTTCATAAAGCTTGGATTGGAGGTCGATTCATTATTTTAACGTTATTTGATGTGATTTGAGGCCTTGAGCAAGTCTGTAATGTGTTTTGGTACTGGTTGGCATGATCGGTTGGGGTCCCGGGGGCCTCGGGTGTGTTTCAGGGTGGTTTCGGAGCATTTCGGGCTGTTTTAGAACTGCTGTTTGCTGGTGTCTGGTTTCCTTCTTCACGAATGCGATGGAGTGCCGCGTTCGCGAAGAGGAGTAGATGGGGCTACTGAGTTTAGCCTTCACGAACGCGAAGAAGGTAAGGGAGAGCTGGGCCCAAGGCCATTTGGTCTACGCGAACGCGATGGGTCTCGGCAGCTGACCTTCGCGAACGCGGTCAACGGGTTGCAAACGTGGAGAAGGATTTTTCTGGGCCTGGGTTCGTTGGCCTATGTGAACGTGAGGCCTGGTACGCGAACGCGAAGGGGCTAGGTAACTGGCCTTTGCGAATGCGAACGATAGGCCGCGAACACGAAGAAGGGCGGACCTAGGCTAGGCAGAATGTTTAAAATCGGGGTTTGAGTTCATTTCACCCATTTTTTCCTTGGCTTGGGCGATTTTTGGAGCTTTTGAAGGGGGGGGGGGGGTTCCGTCATTCGTTATGAGGTAAGTAATTTATGTTAGCTTTGAGTTAAATACAAGGTTTATATATGGATTTAGACATGGAAATTTGTAGAAAACTTGGGGTTGAGGGAAAATCTAGAAAATTGATATCCTTGGAATTTGACCATGATTTTGAGTATGAAATTAAGAGAAAATCATATATTTGAGTTCTTGGAGTCATGGGTAAGCTTAATCTTCAAAAAATTTCGGAATCCGGGCATGTGGGCCCGAGGGCATTTTTGTCAACTTTCCGATCGGGGTTAAGAATTGTTATATATTGGATTGTAATGAGTAATTGAGCATATATTAATGGATTTGCATAATTATTGTCTAGTTTTGGAGCATTGCGCATCAATTTGAGTATTCGGAAGGGCGTGAAATGCCGGTTATGGATCTTCGGAGCGATGTGAGTCTCCTTTCTAACCTTGTAAGAGGGAATTGTCCCCATAGGTGAGTTAATCGGTTATGTGTTCCTATTTGTGGGGCTACGTACGCACGAGGTGACGAGAGTCCGTGCATAGCTGCTATTATGCTATTTTTCGGGTAGTTTATGACCAAAAAGCATGTTGTACTTGGAATATTTGTAATCTCATTGACAGTTTGAATTACTTAAATAATATCGAATTAGTAAATGAATTTCTAAAAAGATTAAACCTTATTTTCTTGAATTGTTAAAAGAGAATTGGCTTTTCTTTGGATAATTGTTTCCTGGTAAGTTCTTGATTGACTGGTTGTTGTGTTTATTTATATTTGACCGCGTCGCATGTATGATTCGCGAGCGGGGTAATAGATGCATCTATGGTTAGTGCCGTTCGACCCTTGGCAGTGCACAATTTATTTTCTGTTGGATCGGGGCGTACGCCTCGGCATGATTTGCGCATGCTTGTATTGCTTGCCTTGAGATTATTTGAGATTGATATTTTCTCTCCCCGACTTGAGATAATTGAAAACTAATGGATTATGAATCCGGAGACTTTTAATATTAAAAGGAACTTTCACATGTTCGCGACTTACTTGAAATTTCTATCATTCTTAATAAATCCATGATTATTCACATTAATAGTATATCATTATTGGACCACTAGTAAGTGTCGAAGTCGACCATTTCGTCTCTACTTCTTCGAGATTAGACGGTATACTCATTGAGCGTTGTTTTCATACTCATACTATACTTCTGTATATTTTTATTGCAGAGGCATATATACTCCTAGCGGCCTACGGGGCGTAGCGGCATGGATGATACTGGGACTAGGTGAGTTTCATTTCTCGAGGCGGCTCGCAGCTAGTATAGTCCCTTCCATTATATTGTATTTACTTTCTGTCCATTTGTATTCCAGACGGATGTTGTATTGTATTTTTTCTTAGAAATAGCTCATGCACTTGTGATACCGGGTTCTGGGGATGTCTACTGATTTATTCAGAGATTTAAAGTTGTCAAATGTTTCATCATTTATTTAGTAGAATTTATCACGTATTGTTTAAACGCATAAAAGAAGTAATTTCGAAAATATTTAAAATGAGAATTTAATTAAGTATTATTGGTTGGCTTGCCTGACAGCGGTGTCCGGCGCCACCACGACTCTTAATGGATTTTGGACCGTGACATATAGATTGGTATCTAATGTTTGGCAATGGGATTGCGGACGTGCTCAGTGCATAGTGGCCATAATCCTACTCTGACAACTCACACTCACGACGTACCAAACCCATCGCTGCAATAAGACATAACATTCGTATAGATATCAAACATAATTTTGATTTCATGAAAAGATCTGACCTTGGTTGGTTCGCCTATTTCAAGAGCTTGCTTACAAATTTCTCAAGTTTGCATTTGTAATGAGAGGGCGAAGCTATGACAAACGGGAAGTGGAACTCTGACTGAATTTAGATCTAGAGGAAACTAAAACTTTAGTTAGAAAATCCCTACAACTGGCATCAAATTGTTTGACTAAAAAGTTTTAAGCCCTTTTTGTTAAACTAATTAAATAAGAAGATATGGGGTAAATCCTAGCCAGAGATAATTTATTCTAGATCTGAGATAGAAGATGGGAATAAACAAGCATTGCTGAGCATAAAATTTGATTACAGTTGCGATTGAATTCCATAATATAAGAAAAGGATGATAGCTTAAATAATATCAAATGATAACGAATAATACATAAAGGAAAAGAGTCACCATTCTTGAACAAGACAGACCTCCGTACATTTGATAAAGTTGAATTACACGTGAATGCCAGGATTTTAAGCTTTTTTCTCCTTTTTTTGGCAAAGAGCTTGAGAGGAGGGAATACCTTCCCCTTCAGAGAGATGTATGTGTCTGTGTGTGTTCCAATCAGCCCCCCTTCTGTTACTCTCTCTCATGATATTTATAAAAAATATTTTTCTTACCCATCGGTCCTTAACCGGAGTACCTAACTGGAATATTCTGTAGAATATTTCTCTAAAAATGTCTAAGTGTTGAACTAGCCGTTCAGGCCGAACTGAATCTCGACCTCGACCGTAGCTGAATCATTCGTCGGTATATTGCTTCCTGTACGTGACTTCGACTTGGTTGACTCCTGGTTGTTCTTCCTTAAATAGAATTCTATTGATAAGATTTTGACCTATACAGTTAACATTCTGGATTCGCCTCTGACTTTAATTCAACATTTAATTTATGAATTTCATATATCCCTAATCCAAACTAAAACCAAAATGACGTGATTATCACTTGCTTTTGGCCTTAATTCCGAGTTCGGGAGGAAAGGTTACTAGCGTGTAGCCAGTAGGTGCCAAGAAAGGTTAAAAGCTATTTAACTTACAACTAGGAAAACCAAGTTAACAATATTAATATGTAAACAATATGTATAATAATTGAAGAAGTGATGATAAAAAGTTGCGAAGAAGGCAGCGATGTGTACGGCGGTCACAAGCAGAGCTAAGATTTTAACTTTATAAGTTTTACTAAATTTTTAACCAACGAAAATTCAAATGTTAATAACTGAATTTTAAATTTAATATTTATATACATTAATTAAATTTATTAACACAAATACATTATTTAAACAAAAGTGGATTTGACAAAACCTGTACTTGAACTTCTAGCTCCGCTCTGGTGGCAGTGTATATAATTATAACCTGACCTTCATCTCGTGATGCTCGTGATTTCTGCACTCCAAAAATCCGAATATTGCAGTAGAGAGGAAAATGACATATATATTAAATCCCTTGCTTCTAACACCTATTAATTCCCTTGATGATGAAAAAGAAATGATAGTGACCCATAGATTTAGTATTCATAAAATGTTCCATTCACTATGCTTTATAGTTTATATTTAGGGGTGTTCATAGGTTGGATTAGTTAGGATTTTGCAATTACCAAATTAAATTAATTGTGTCGGGTTATCAAATCTAAAGATCAAATCAAATCAATAAAATTCGGATTTTTGAATCTCGGTTTTTCTTGAGTTTTCGGGTTATTTGGGATTTTTCGGATTTTTTTCCGGTAAAATCTTCGTAGAACAAAACATATAACTTGTGCTCAAAATATTTCTTTAATCCTAGTAAGATAAAACTATATAAGGTATTTTCCAAGAAAATAATACTAAATATGAGATGTGTCATGGTATTATCCTAAAATATTCAACAATAAAGACAATAAAATTATATAATATAAATATTGCTAATTAAAAAAGTCATAATAAAAATAAAATAATCTAAAAGTACTAAGTCATGTTAAAATAAGTAGAAATAAGGAAATATTAATTATATGACTAAATGCTAAAGAAAAAAGAAAAATAGATTATATATTTTTATCTAAATTATTGCAAAATAAAAAATAGATATTCAATACATTGTAGTTCGTAAGATTGAATTTAATGCCTTTTGTTAGTATTATTATTGATTTGATTTTGGTTTGAGCTTTAGTTAGCATTATTTAAGTTGCTAATATTAATGGATATAAAACTTATTGGAACATTCAAAAATTCTAAGTCCAACCTTGAAATAATACCTTAAAGGATAAAATTAAGAAAAAATTTAAGAAATATTTATAAATTATATCACAATAAGTATATTTATATATTAAATATATCTAAAAAAATTATATATGTAATGCCGGTTTGGTTTGGTTTCGGTTTAACCATTTTTAGGTAAAACCAAACCAAACCAATTAGGGTTAGGTTTTTTTTTTCCCAACACCAAATCAAACCATAGTCTTTCTCGGTTTGATTCGAATTATCGGGTTGGTGCGGTTTGTCGGTTCCATTTGTACACCCCTAGTTCATAGTAATGTTACCATTACCATATGGGAACAAACATTAATTCTTATGTTTTATCCTTCTCTAAACATGTATAATTATAAGAAATAAATATATAATTTATTGTATCTTTATTTAGTTTCTAATAATAAAATTATTTTAATTTAAAAAAAAAACAATATTTGAAGTAACTTCATAATTTAGATGCTTTGATTCGCCTCTGAGAAGTTTTTGCCATTAGACAAGATTCGCCAATTCACTCACCCTCTTTCCTAAGTACAAGATGTATATTAATTAAATATTTTGTAAAGTTTACATGCCATTTTGTTGTAATTCCGCGTGTCAGTATTATATATATTTATTACGTTCTAGAAGTTACTGCATTTATTTTTTAATCTATTGTAAGACAATAATCTGTAAGCGTATATTACAGACAATAATCTGTAAGCGTAAATATATTACTTATAATTGTGGTTAAAATTTGTATGTTGACATATTCTTAGTACCACAATATCTGTTTTATGTCGTTTCATGACTCATCTGATTTGCATTTGGCACACAGATATAATTAAAAGACAGGTTTTTCTATATATGATTTTGTCTTGCTGTTATGATGTGCTAGAAAACAGTGATTCAATTATTTATTTCCCACAAGAAACCATTTGCGGATTAGTATAATCCTAACTTATCAATACGTCATTGTACCGCTAAAAACATGAATAAACATTTTTTTAGTAGAATCTTACTCAATGCTGATGTCTTGTCCTCTCTTTTAACGAGTTGTTATTTTAATGAGGATAAGGACGGCAACTTTTGATTTTTGACTACGTAAATAGTACTGAATGGTTGTAACTAATTAAGAAACCTAAATGAAACACATGCCTACTTCTTGTTGTCTATCTACTTTTCTAGGAGTATTAATTAATATAATAAAAATATCTAGAGTGCTTAATTAGTCAAATTAAACTTACCATGGAGTATTCTCCAGGCATTGCTTTTGCAGCTGTAATTCCCTGTAATTGTTTATTTGAAGTCCAACTCATATGACCAAACGAAAAATGAAGCCCAAGGTAGGTAACCTTTCACATATTTTCTTTTTCAAATGGTTAATAAGAATGTCCCCGTTAAAAAAATTATTTAAAAAACTTTTAATCTGAGAGACTGCCTTTTTTTTTTTTTTTTTAAAACTTCAAATACTAGTAACTTTTCTCCTTTTCTAGAATCCAAATTAAGAGTCGGATGTAGCCTAGAGCCTATAGTTACATTTGAAATCTTTTTTTTTTTTTTTTTTTACTAAAACTGTATTTGAGTCATAAAATTAAAAGTAAAAGTTTAAATTAAAAAACATACATAAATATGATCTTATTAGCTCACTCAACGACAAAAGAATAGTTGATAAGAAAATTTATAAAATTAAATGGGAAAAAAGTAATTTTTATATTCGGCTTCCAATCGAGAGCGAGGAAGTGTGTTAGATTCCTCAAGTTCAAGAACTAAAATGCCTTTGCATTTTCTCAAATGGTCAATTTTCAGGAGGCGCACAGTGATTTTGGTAATTTAAAAATGAAAAGATAAATAATTTTAAATATTTTTACTGGTATTTAAAAATGAAAAATATAAGGGCAGTTCAGTTTATCTTACCTTTAAAATGATCCTCGCAATTCATTGAGATACTTTCAGTATTATATCTTGAAAAAATTAGTGATGCACTGTAAGAATTGGATTTAGTGCGAAGCCACTATACTGATAAGGGTGGTCAACTGACCACCCTTTGTCGAAAAAGTATACTGTGTATGTAGGTGAAATTTTACATTTTAGAAATATATATCACATATTGAAGACCCTTTGTCGGAAAACTTTTTACTCCTTTTAAATTTGAACACCCTTGAAAAAATTCCTAACTTCGCCACTGATTTGATTGCATTCCAAAACATGAAATTTATTTTTACTTTTCACATAATAGTATGGATTGCTCACAAATAATCAAATATTTTGCAATTTATTTGAGATATTTGGTGTTTAACGTTTCTGCATGGCATTGGAGCTAAATGCTCTGGCTCGTTTTTTACTCAAAGCTTTGTAGAAGTAGGGAAGCAAAATCAAGAAAAATTGTACTATCACACAATTTCAAATGGCGAAATACATAAACGACCCGTTGAAGTTGTCCTCAATGGTCAGACAAGCATCTCAACTGACCTTTTCACTATTTTGACACTTTAAGTAGCTACTAGTAGTCGTACCCGCGCGATGCGCGGTCAATATTAAAAAAATATTTGTCATTTTGTTAATTGTTCGATGTTACATTTGGAATTATCACAATTATTTGATTATCCTATTCTATATAAATAGAATAGATATTGTCTAAATTTTAATAAATAAAATCTCC
>MU665082.1:24376-40476 GCA_026770625.1 Nicotiana glauca
ATATATACTTTTAATAAATACTAGGTTTGGACCCATAGTTTTAACAGTATAATGAGGTTAGTGCAAGTTTAAATTCAGTAAATTTAAATTTTGAATTTTCCCTCGCCTATATTAATATTCATATTATTCGAGACTTAAACAAGTATAGATTAAGTCAAACAAAATATAAATGTTAGACATTTCAAAATTCACTTTTTCGACTTGAATTTTAGGGATTTTTATACAATAACCGATCATACTCATTGTTTACAAATAACCGACAAGGGGGTTGCTCTCATGGTAAGCAATCTCCACTTTCAACCAAGAGGTTGTGCAGTGGCGGAGCCAGGATTTTCATTAAGGGGAGTCAAAATATAAAAAAACAAACTAACCAAGAAGTCAAGGGGTGTCATTATATAGTATATATACATATTTTAAAAAAATTACCTAGCTAAACAGTGCAATTTTCCGACGAAGGGGTGTCGGTTGACACCCCTTGGATGCATGTGGCTCCGCCACTGAGGTTGTGAGTTCGAGTTCCCCAAAAGCAAGGTGGGATTATACTGGATTGTTGTTGTTGTTGTTGTACTCATTGTTTACTTTTTTTTTAACCCCATATATATACATATGTATATAAAGAATGGTTAAGGGTCTGATTTATCCTCCGTTTAAGTTTTTTAACAAAGATATTCCTACCATTATACATAAATGCATATTTATCCCTTACATATTAAAAATACTCTCCCAGCTTATAAAATCCATGTGGCATTCCCTCATTGGTCTAACTGATCCGCCCTTTTTTTTTTCTAATTTAAACCCGCCCGATCCCAGCAACAAAACTACACCCACCCATCCGTTGAAAAATCTTTTTTTTCATCTGACTATATCTTTCTCTCTCTATCTCCTTCAAGTGACCAAGGGGTCTGTAAGTTTTTGGGGGTTATAATTTTGCATCCAATTGTTCATCAAACTGAATTCTCAAGTTTTCTAAGTTAATCAATATGTAGTTGATTTTAGTTTTTGTGCGGTGGATTTTCATTATGAATTTTGCAATTATCTTTATTTGTTTTAAGCAATATGCAGTTGATTTTAGTTGAAGTTTGTATGGTAGATTTCCACTACGAACTTTGCAGTTATCTTTGTTTGTTTTAAGCAATATGCAGTTGATTTTAGTTGAAGTTTGTACTCCTATTATTTTAGTGCTGCTCTTCCTAGAATTAATATTTTTGTTTTATCACATTTCATCTCTTCATCTGCGGGATCTAATTTTATGTCCGCATCATTTTATTGATTATTGTTTACCATTACATCAACTTCTTTTGGTAAATGCTAGTATCAATTACCATACTTCATCTAAACACTATTTAAATTTATCGGAAAAGGGTTTGATATATCCTTGTACTATAATAAATTGTTTAAAATTATCTCCGTTATACTATTGGGCTATAAAAGTCCCTACCGTCCAATTATCCTAACAAATCTGCCCTTACTTTGACGGAAGTGCCACGTGACATCCATCCTTGCCTCTTTTAAAATCTGGCCACGTGGCACTTCTGTCAAAATAAGGTTAGATTTGTTAGGATAGTTGGACGGTAGGGACTTTTATGGTCCAATAATATAACGAAGGATAATTTTAAACAATTTACCATAATACAAGGATATATCAAACCCTTTTCCGTAAATTTCTCGTAGAGAAAGGGGCACAGGAAAAGAAAATGATGTTACTTTGTTTACTTAAAATTTTGCAACAAAGCAACACATTCACTAGAAAATATAGAGAATAATATTAAATTATCACTACATGAAAAAAGAGTCTTATATAAAAAAGATAGTCAAATGAAAAAAAGGCCTCTTGATGATGGAGATAGAGAGAGAAGAGCTAGTCAGATAGAAAAAAGTTCTTTTAACAGATGGGTGGGTGTAGTTTTGTTGTAGGGATCGGGCGAGTTTGAATTAAAAAATGGGGCGAGTGAGTTGGTCCAATAAGAGGATGCCACGTGGATTTTAACTTTGAGAGGGTGTTTTTAACGTGTAAGGGATAAATATGCACGAAATGTATAATTGTAGGGATATTTTTGTTAGAAAACTTAAAACGAGGGATAAATAAGACCCGTTTATGATAGTAGAGGGACAAATCAGACTATTAACCGTTTAAATAAAATCAGAAAGAATGTTGTAAAGAAAGTAAAGATAAAAATAAATATTGTAAGATTAAAGAAGAATCTAAAACCTTAATACAAAAAGAAAATGAAGACAAAGATATATTAGAAAAAAAATATACTTTAATAGATATCGAAACAGAATTATATAATTTTAAAACAGGAATACAAAAAATAGAAATAATAAAAAATAAAAGGGATCTAGATAATAAAATAAAAATATTAGATGAAATAGAAATAATAGAAAAAAAATCTTTAAAATATTGGGAAAACCTTAATTTAACGGTTGGGTGGGTAATTATTTGAGTTAATTCTTCTAAATATTATAACATTCTAATCAATCCTCCAGAAGACCATTTGGTTCAAACTCATGCATCGCATGAACTATAATGACTCGGTCGGTCATTTTGAATAATACAATCTCGTTTCCACATTTACTACTAAATTCATGCTTTACAGTTGTTATGTGACTTGTCGGGGTAATTGGTTCGTGTCTGGTGAGGTTTTGAAATGAATTATGGCACTTCGTCTTCAAGAAGAAAGCTTAAGTTGAATAATTTGACCGGAAGGTCAAATATGTGTAAACGACCCCAGAATGAATTTTGTATGGTGATTTCGGCTTTAGGGGTGTGTCCGGATATTTATTTCGAGGTCCGTAGCTAAATTAGGTTTGAAATAATGAAAATAAAAAATTTAAGTTTGGACGTTTGACCGGGGAGTTGCCTTTTTGATATCGGGGTCGGAATCTAGTTCTAAAAATTTTCCTAGCTCCGTTATGTCATTAATGACTTGTGTGCAAAATTTGAGGTCAATCAGAATTAATTTGATAGGTTTCGGCCTCGAATATAAAAGTTGGAAGTTCTTAGTTTCATTAAGCTTGAATTGGGGTGTGATTCGCGGTTTTAACGTTGTTTGATGTGATTTGAAGTTTCGGCCAAGTCCGTATCATGTTTTAGGACTTTTTGGTATATTTGGTTAGGATCCCGGGGGACTCAGGTGTATTTCGAATCATTTTGGGCTACTTTAGACGCTGATTTTTTGATATCTGGTGTTGTTCTTCGCGTTCGTTAGGAGCCTCCCGCGTTCATGAAGAAGAATTTGGCTTCTGGAAGTTTGTTCTTCACGTTCGAGAACAGACTCCCGCGTTCGCGAAGAAGGAAATCTCGATTGCACATGTCTGACTTCGGAGGCTCATATCTCACAATTTTAAGAAATATGGAGATGATCCAAAAATAAAAGTTGTAGCCCTTTGTGTCTAATTTTCAGAAATATTAATTAATTGGCATTTAGATTTGTTTATAAAAAGTTGTGATAGTTACACTACAGGCTGTTTCGGGAGAGTTCGAAAATCTCTGCTGCAGAAGGTTAACTTTGGAAGCTTATGTCTCGCAATATATAATGACAGGAAATGATCAACCTATGAAACTATAGCCATTGGTGTCTAGTTTTCATAATATTAAACCATTTGTCATTTGGAGTTGTGTGCGAAAAGTTATGACTATTATACTAAAGGCTATCTGGAATGAGTTTGGAAATCACTGATGAGGAATTTGTTCATCGCGAACGGGAAGAACAAACCCCTGGGCAGTAGAATAAAGTCCAAATTCGTCCCATTCTTCCATTTTTGGACCAAGGAAGCTTGGGTGGGGCAATTTTTCGAGGGATTTTTAGAGAAAACAACAAGGTAAGTATTTTTAACTCAATTTTGGTTGCATTTAATTTGTGATTTAAGTTGGAAAAGTTTGAAAATCGTATTGGATAGATTTGAAGATTTGGGGGTCGAATTGTTGTAGGAATTTAGTAATTTTAGTATGGTTAGACTCATGAATGGATGGACTTTCAAATTCCATGACTTTCGTCGGATTCCAAGACGTAGATCCCATGGGTGAATTTTGAGTTAATTTCGGACTTTTATTGAAAAATGTAACATTTTTTTAATGAAATTGATTCTATAAATTTTTTTGACCGTATCAAATTATTTTGGCTAGATTCGAGCCATTCAGAATTAGATAATCGAGAAAAAAGGCCTACTAGTGGATTAAATTGGAGTAAGTCGAGGTAAATATCTTGCCTAACCTTGTGTGAGGGACTTCCCCTTAGGATTTGAGTCATCTATGTTGATTGTAGTTTGTGTACGCGAGGTGGCGAGTGTGTGCTCGGACTTATTTGTGGAAAATTGGCTTTTAGGGTTCTTACATATTTATATTCACTGTGTACGAATGTGTTCTTGACATGAATGAGTTTCCTATTTACTAGTTTCACCTCTATATGCTTAATTAGAATTAATTGCTTCATGATTCACTCTTATTGGCTAATCGACTCCTATTTGACTTAACTGAAGAATTTCGCTTCTCCTATTGTCATGTTATCTTTTCATAGCTGCTTGTCTTAATTGGAAATTTATCATCATCCCTCCTATAATTGTTAAGTCTTAAGTGAAGCTAAGATCATCTTTCCTTAATTGAATTGTCGGATATCCTCATATTTGTCGAGCCTTAAAAGGAGTTAGATAACTTATACCTTTGTTGACTTGCTTTTATTTGGGACTACTTGACTCGTGTTGATTTCCTTGTTATTGACTTGTATATTGTAGGATCGTACATGTTAGATTTTCCGTTTGTTGAACTGTTCCCTTTATGGCAGCATTTTTTTGTGTGGTTATTCCTTGTGAGTTGGTCCTACATTTTCTTCGTGATTTACAGTTCTTGAGTTGACTTACTTGCCGTACTTTGTATTATTGTCTTTGTTGTCGTTGTGTATTTACTTTGGGACTACGGATAGGTATTTCGGGAGATCCCCCTACATGTTTATCTTGGGACTACAGATCGGTATTTCGGGAGATCCCCCTGTACATTTATAATTGGGTCTACGAGATGGTATCCCGAGAGATCCCCCTGTACTGGATATTTACTTTGGGACTACGGATCGGTATTTCGGGAGATTCCCCTACATATTTACAATTTGGACTACGGACGATATCCCGGGAGATTTTTTGCACATTTACATTTGGGGCTACGGGACGATATCCTGGGAGATCCCCTGTTAAAATCACTGTGTTTTGAGCTGTTGTTTTCATTTATCCCTATCCCTATGTAAAATGTACATGTGATGTCCATTTTTGTCCTTCTGCTTTTTAGCTGGTATGAACTATGATAGGACACTTGCACAAGTATACACGTGGCCAAGCATCCTTATCGAATAGGAGGCTCCTTGAGATTTCCGAGTATAGACGCACACCCTTGTTATTTTCCTTCCATGTGAGAATGACTCTTTTGGGCACGTTAGTTGTAAGCATGATTAGGAGGCGTGATGAGGGCACATGATGCCAAGTGTTAGTGTTCAGGTATTGAGACCCGTATTGTATGATTATGAGATAGGGTGTCACAGGGTAACTTATATTCGAAGATTATCTATTTGAAACGATTATATTCGAAGGTAATTATTTTTAATTAACTATTTTAAAATGTCACAGTGTGAATTTTATGCGATGGATATTTGTTTGAAAAGATTACATTCGAAAAGCATTTATTTTTGAAAGAACTCTTTTGAAAAGAACATTTATTTGAAGGAAGTATATTTCAAAATATTTTTTTATCACTTGAAAGGTTTGACTATTCGATTGACGCTTGCTGATTAAGACTTAAGGTGAAAACTATCGGAGATGTTGAGTTATAACTTGTCTTTACTGTATTTGTGATTTCGGATTTAAGTTGTATCCTCGCTTACCTTTCCATGTTTTCCTTATGGTGTTCCGCTGAGTACTTGCTGTTTTCTTTCCTTATTGCAATTGCTGTATTGTTAGTCATATTGCATAGTCTCTATATAAATATCATGTTCTGTTTATTAGACCAACAGGTGTCTTGACTGTTCCTCGTCACTACTTCACCGAGGTTAGTCTTGATACTTACTGGGCACCGCAATGGTGTGCTCATACTACACTTCTGCATATTTTTTTGTGCAGATCCATGCGTTGTTCGCTCGTAGCTGTGCGAATTCTTGCCGAGGAGACTCAAGGTAGCTCTGCTTCTGCGTTTCGCAGGCTTCGGAGTCACCGTTCTATTTTATATTCACAATATTGTCCTTATTTCCATAAGATTGTGTTTAGAAGTTGAAGCGAAACTCTGTAGATCTTATGACTTGTACTACCAGATTTTGGGTATTACAAATTTTGTAGAGATTTCTGCTTCGAGACTATTACGACCCAAAAACCGGCCCGGTCGTGATGAACTAGGCCAGCCAACCCCTTTTCAAAATAGTCCAATTTCATTTAAAAACTTAAGAAAACAACATTTTTAATAGAAATCCGATAAAAGGTAAAAGTAGAAGTCAAAAAAAGCGGAACGAAAGTACAAGCCCAGTCTCGGGTGTCACTAAGTCATGAGCAAAATACTAAAACTGTTCGAAATAAACACGACTACATAGTCATAGAATATCCAACAAAAGTACTACAAGGAAGATAAGGAAGGAGAAGGCAGAACTGTGATTGCCAGGTAGCTACCTCGCAATTGCCAGGTAGCTACCTCGCAATCTCCAATGAAGAGTCTCCAACTGGTATGATCAACAACCTCTATCGTTCCCCGAGATACATGGATCTGCATACAGGGGTGCAAGGGGTAACGTGAGTACACCAACTCAGTAAGTAACCAGTCCAAAATATGGACTGACGGTAGTGACGAACCAAATCTCAATAGGCATACAAATAAACTATACGGAAAAGTAGGCATGCTTGCAGTTCAAGTAAAAGCTCAGCAGTAAGCAAATACAACATGACCAGTACAAAGTACAAAGCTCAGGAAATCTCTAAGTAACAATGCACAAAGCAGTATGATCAATTTTTTGTATACCTCCACTCACAAGTGCTCAACCACTTGGTATTGTATTTGGCCATCTGGCCTAGGGAAGATTCATCCCGGAATATATACACATCACTGACCGTAGTCATCCAGTACTAAGGAAGGCCATCCGGCCCCATGGAGAAGATCTATCTCCAGGTATCAGTAATTCGGACAAGATCCATGTCCAGGGAAGATCCATCCCTCAATATCATCAACTGCGCTCACTAGGGGTGTAAAGACTCCGGAGAGGCTTTTCTTAGCCCAAGCGCTATATCATGCCAACGAAGGCATGATCAATATCTCGCTGTGGCATGCAGCCCGATCCTATACTGTCACTCAACATCAGGCCCTCGGCCTCGCTCAGTCATTACTCTCTAGTCTCATACACACGGGCTCAAAAATGTCATGTTACTAGCCCAAACAATGATATGATATGTCAAATAGCAATAATTGAGATTGAGGCATGATATAATATATATGAACAAGACTGAGTACAGAATAATAATGAAGTTAATGACATGACAGCAGGAAGCAACCTCTCGGGTCTGTTGATACCCAATTTTTCCTTTATATATATTTAAATATGCATACATACTTTCAAAATATTCCATACACACTCACAATGCACAAATATTTTTATAATTTTTCTATAATTTTTAAAGGACTTAAAAACCAATATATTTTTGTATTTTATTTATACAAATATTCAATAATTATTCTTCATAATATTTTTATGGATATTGATTATTTAAATTCATTATTTTATGCATATAAACACCCAAATATTATAATTGTATTTTTACAATCTCATTTGCATTTTTAGGCTAGAATTATGTATTTTGCAAAAAGCCTATATATATGCAAAATTATATTATCCATACAGAAAATAATTTTTCATAATTTTATAATATTAAGTAAGTATTTAAAATATTTTCACGCATAAGTCATATTTTTATCATTTATAAATTATTTTATAAAATTATTTTACTAAATTAATTGAGTATTAAAAATATAGCCCTAGAAAAGATCCAATTTGAAACTAAACCTAGCCCAATTACCCCCTACCCATCCGACCTAAACCTAGACCCAAATACCCGGTTAGTTTCAACTTGCCCCACCTAACGTTCAATCCAGAAGATCAACGGCCCTTAACCAACCACCCCCTTCTAATATATCAAAACCCCTCAACGCTAACTCATTCGCCCAAACCCGCCACCTCTGAATTATCTTATCTCTTCTCCTCACCCTCTAACACTAACCCGTTGTCACTAATATCCCTCTTGATTCAGTGGGGTTTCCTTCGATTTCATGACCAATCCGGCCTCATCTCTCTACTGGTTATACGATTTCTATGCTTCCTGGTGTGAATCTCAAGAGACTCGAACTAAATCTGGTTCAAAATCTCTCATTTCTCGATTATTCTATCCATGTTCACTCTGATATCCGTGAGTACTAATTTTTGTGTTCTTATGGTTTCAAATCTCTACTTCAAACCAGATTTGATTTGTTTATGTCTATTTTTACAAACCTAGCTATTTTCTGGTTGATTTTGTTTAGATCTCCTTAGATCTGAAGCGGTTCTGAGTTTGTTTGGTATTTCTTCAATAAGATTTTTCGTCTTACTATTATTTGTTAACCGATTTTATTTTACCCTAAAAAGCTAGGGTTTTGATTTCTAATAGATTTCTGCAAAAAAGGATTTAGCGTTTAAATGTTTTCATCTCTAATTTTCTAATTTTACTTTTCGACTAATTTTTACCTGATTTAATCAAGCTCCATCTATATGTCTTTGTATTTCTTAGGGTTTCAGTTATACGACTATTTATGCTACTGTCTTTTGCCCGTTCACCTTTGATTCTGTCAATTAAGTGTTAATTGGTTTGCTTACTTAAATTAGGGCTTGAAATTGGGCTTTCCTTATTAAGTTATACCTTCTTGCCTTATGTATAACTATTAATTGATACTACTAGCTTGATTTTATGCTTTGACTGTTCAGAACTAACTTCTGATTAATTTCAGAGTTGATTCTTGCCTTATTTAGCCTAGCCCTTAATTACTGGTTGATTCCATATGTAACTTTCCTTAAATTAAGTAATACTAGTCTGATTTTGTGGCTAATTTGTTCATGACTGCTTCCACTTGATAGATTGTCTGATTATTTCTTACCTTATTAACCTGGTTCTGATTTTCTAAGGGATTCCGTGTGAGACTTCCCTAAATTAAGTACCATCTAGGGATTCTGGCCCCTTAATTGAGCTATGACTGATGGTTAATTGATTTTCATACCTTATATGCATATGATTGGCTCATTACCTTTTGTGTTCTACTCTATTGCATACTATAACCCCCCCATCCCCATTGTTCTGGCTCGAAAAGGCATCAGTTCACAATATACCCACACAGACTTAAGACAAAGCACTAAAAAATTCTTGCTCTCTCTTTGTTGCAAACTTCTGTCACCTATTTACTGCACTATCTAGTCGGCTAGAAGCCAAGACTAGGTCTTGGATCCTCTTTACCTCATTCTTTTATTGCAAATTTCCAACTGGTATGCTCCCATTTTACTATCATGAAAACCTCTGCATGCATTTAGTTTGTATACTGCCTGTTCCAAACATGTCTTTTCTTATGTTATTTAATCAGTATAATCTTCTAGACTAGCCTATCTATAACCGAACCTATGTGTTTCACGCCACTTGTTCTCACTCATCCTATGTATCAGCTTTGTTTATGTTACATGCTTCCTGTTATTTGACTTGACTTGTATGATTCCTTATAATTAGTAGGCCTTTACCTTCTGTCCTGATCAAGCTTGCATGTCTACTGCTATCACCTGTTTGCTTCTATTTGGTTGAATCCATGTGTACCTTGCTCTCAACATGTTTGGTTCCTCTTTAGTAAAACTCTGTATATCCATATGAATTAGACTCATGCTCATTCCTCATGTTCAATACGAGCCTCAATCCCTGCTTCCCTTTGTATGTGGCTATTTGATCCTCAGCATGCCTTGCCTTCTGTTTGGTTACTTAGTAATAGCTAACTTAAGTAATCCCATTTTTGAATGTTGTTTGTTTGCTGGAACCTTTGCCTAAGTTCCAGGAATTGAATGACTTTGTCTGCTTCTAGTTTCCTGAAAATTTAAAACTATTTTTTCTCAAAACTACTATTGTAAATCATTATCCACTTCTAATTCTTAGAACACTTAGGTTCATGCCCCTCCAATGTGAGCACTGCTTTGGAGTCCATGAGACCCATATGAACTTTGACACACTGGGGATGGTTATTCCACACTGCACAAGCTGTTGATCTTTAAAAGAGGCCTTGGTATGAGCACTCCCCTGGGTCCTTGATGCCCTTGGAAACTTTGACGTACTAAGATACCCTCCCTGGACTATGAGATATGGCATTTGAGACTATTTGAAGGCCTGGTTCCCCAGGTTTTACTTTGGGCCTATCCAGGCTCCCTATAGTATACTATTACCATTCCTGTAATTTCTTTACATTTGGCTTGTATATTAATTACTTTGTAAATAGATATTGGGAAAATAAGTAAATTGGGAGGGATTATTATATGTATTTTTGGTGGGAATTTGGGTAGAAATCATGTCTTAGGGTATTATAACTATTTGCATGCATTAGAAACCATATTTCTTAGGGTTATTTACCTGCATTAGACACCATACCTATAGGTATTGCAATATTTTTTCTTTTATAAAACTAAGCTTATAGTTTATTGCAATGTTTAGACGACCGCCTATAAGGTTTAAAAAATCAATCTTGTGTGTTTAGACACTACGCTTGTAAGATTTTTGAAAACAGTCTTTACATGTTGCCAAGGTTTAAAACAGTTTCTACATGTCAATAAAGTCTTAGCTAACTACTACATTTAGATATTAAGCCTATAGGGTGTTTGAAAACCGATTTCTGCAAATCTAAATCAGTCATTACACCTAGACAACATGCCTATAGGATACAAACTGCCTGCCTAAACTTGTTTACTGATTTACTGCACTCCTGATTAATGATTAGATATCATGCTTATAGGACATCAATATTACACGCCCAGGCAAGCTTGTAGGGTGACCAAAATCCTGCAAAACTGTAAATTATGCTCTGTTATTTGTGACTGCCCATATTCAACAGTTTTTTTAAAAATCAGTAGGCAAACTGGTTAAATTTGTACACTCTGGTCTTAACTCAATAATGCATATTCTACTCTCACCTAGATATCCTATTCTAGGTCTTCTCTTAAATATCTAAAAAACTGTGTTTGAGACGTGCATTTGCTTGCTCTATTTGTGGAGGTAAAACTTGTGCCTTTAATTGTTATATCTTTGGTCCAGTCCTAATTGTTTTGGTTGTCGCCTTGATTTTTCTCCTTTAAGTACCTTAGGATAGTCTAGAAATACCTAAATTAGAGGTCCTAAATACCTCCAAAGCCACAAGGAAGGGATGGGTAGTGCACACATAGGATATCTTTTAAGGTTGCTAGAACGCTTTAGGCTATGACCAAGGGGAGGGAATTGGGTAGTAAGGATATGATGACCTGTGCGCTAATGTCACATGTAGCCCCTCATTGAGGAGTGATTACCGGGCATTGCATGGGTATTATCCTGTAGGCTAACCAACCCAGGACTCCCCTTTTCCAATTCCCATATGTGTTTAAATTATCTGAACCCTCTTTACATATACATAAGCTGTCCAAATCTCTTTACCTTCACTATCTGAACTTCCTTGATAATATATGCATGGGGAAAGCTACTTTATTTTGCAAATACTTGCTTTCTTGTTAATTGACTAATTCATATAGTTTAAATTCGGCCGAAACCCACCGTTGTGGAGCACGAGGGGTGCTTAACACCTTCCCCTCAAGGTTATTTCGAGCCCTTACCCTAATCTCTAGTGATGCTAACTAGTTCATGAGTTAATCGCTCTAGGTGCCCTAACGCACCATAATCCGTTAGGTGGCAAATATTCAAATACCCAACCCAAAAGGAAATGATTTGTTCCCCCATGAATATCGAAACCCGAACTTCCCCCTAAAAAGGAAAAAAAGGACAGGGTCTCAATAGTATTGGCTGTCGCGCCCCCCTTTTCTCGTGAAATCGGGTTTATGACATATGGGAGGACAACTCGTTCCCTTTTGGAAATTGAATTTGAATTGAAGAGTCACCACCTAATAATTTTAAGTGCATTAGACACTAAGAAGGGTTTGATTTGAATAACCAGAGATTGGGTAAGGGCTTGAAATTATCCTAACGGGAAGGTGTTAGGCACCTCTTAGGATCCACTAGTGTAATTCCTGGCCAAACTATTGTTGTGACTTAAATGCAAATAACACATAGGCAAATAAAAACGTCAAGTAAGATGGGATTTTCACATAATGGTTATAAAATAAGCAAAGTTAGAAAGAACCGAAAGAAAGCTGATTTTTTCTTAAAGAAATAGCTTGAAAACTTTAACAGAAGCAAAGAAACAAAAGGAAAGGGGTCCTAGGTTTATTAATAATATGGATCACCCCACACACAATCCGGTAATCACTCCTCAGTGAGGGGCTACACGTGATGTTATCGCGTGGTCATCATATCCATATTTACCCTTTCCCAACCCGTTAAGGTATTGCGGAATGGTCTCGTTTACTTATTTCATGCCATTACCCATCCCAATCCTATCAGTCCCGAAGGCATTTAGCACTACTAATCCTAAAGGGGAGGGATACTAGGCTTATTTGTGATTTTAAAGGTAAAACTTCTAAGGCGACATACAAAACATGTATAGCAAGTCGGGGGGAAAGCACATAACAAGCAAAGACTCAGATACACCCCCTTTACACAAAGAAGCACATAATTTAGCATGACTTACACATACTAGTTAAGGGCCTGATTAAAACTTAAAAGTTAAGGCAGACTGATTTATTACATAATTCAGATAAGAAGCCCGAATCAGGCCTGCCTGCTGGTTGTAGTTAATAACAACAGATTCAGTTTATAATTTTATCCTAAGGCTTGTCTAAGTGTTGGAGGAGGATCCTATAGGCATGGTATCTACTGGTTTCAGAAATAATGAAATAAACTAATTGCGTACTGGTTAAGAGAGGTTGCCAGATTATTAAAGAAAAGCAAGTTTTAACAAAGGTTATAAGTTTTGCAAATGTTATTACTGGTTTTAGCCTTATATGCGAATAAAACAATTCAGATTCGATTAATAGTTCCTATAGACATGCTTTCTATGCGTTGTTGATTTTAAAACCTTTCATAGACATGGTAAAGAATGCAGGAGCCTTATAGGAATGATATCTAGGTGATGAGTTTCATTTAGGGCCTATGAACATGATATCTAATTGCAATTGATTGTTTACGACCTATGAACATGATTGCTAGATGAAGAATGGACATACAAGACTCAGAAAGACCTATAGGCATATTTTCTATATGCATACGCAGAATTCGGATTTTCAAATACTTATGGACATGATTTCTATATGAGAGAATGAAGAATACCTATAAACATGGTATCTATATGAGAGATGCAGAATTCAGGAATGTCTATAGGCATGATGTCTTTGTGAGAAATGCGAAAACCTATAGGCAGGATATCTATGTGAATGCAAAATTTCAGAAATACCTATATGCAGGATATCTACCCTTTGCAATACACAGTTACCTGCCCTTTTCACTAGCCATCCCCAAGAGTTCATTACAAAATTATTACAGCCCAGAATAAAGTAAATGAATACATCAGAAATTAAAAGTACAATCAAGGAGAGCCTGATTCAGACTCCATGTCTGAAATATGAGATAAACCAACTCCAAGAGATTGTGATCCAAAGCCTTTCTCCCATTTGGATGTGTCAAAGTTCCCTAAGAGCCTCAAAGGGGACTCTAGGCAATGCTCACACCCAAATATATTATCAGATTAGGAAAAGTACAGTGTGGAAAGGGCAACCCTCAAGTGTTCAAGTTTAGAGGGATCTCAAGGTCCCAAGGAAAGACTCACAAGGGGGCAGAACTTAGAGACTAAGAGAGAGTGCAGTTGCAGAAACAAAATTCTAAGAAGGGAAAGGGAAAGGGAAAGGGAAAGGGAAAATGCCGCAAATAACCACACATAGAGGTACAGGGGATGGGGAGATTTTAAAGAGGCAAGGACAGGTTTGTAGGCATACTCAGCAATGGAAAATGTTGGCACACCCATAAGCCTGTTAAAACAAAGTGTTAAGAGACTAGGATCCCAAAGGACCAGGTTTGATTCATGGGCAACAATTTACATATTTCTATGCTCCAAACCATATCTTAAACGCACAAAAGGAGGTGGGGAGTAGGGGTTCATAATAGAAACATGCAGAAAGAAATCAGCATACTAATTTATATGTTGAACTTTACAGAAATAGTAAGTAGACACGGATTCAAAAGCTATAAATAAACTCATTGTTATGGTACTGAATCTTAAATCAGGACATACTGGTTTCAAAGAAACAAATAGAAAAAAAGCAGTAGGTCTTGTAAACAGGACATAGTGCAGACAAGAAGAGGGAATACTTATTGTGTGTGAGTATGAGTTCAGAAGGATTGTGAATGAGTGATGGTGTGTTTGTGAAAGAGTCGTGCCTTTATAGTGTGAAAGTCAGGCAGAAATAAGGCAAGAAAACAGTTAAGGAACTGATTATCAATTAAGAATCAATCATACAAGACTTCCTTTAATTAAGGAATTCAGATTCAAATAGTAAAAGTTATTTATGGAAAGAAATCAAACAAGCTTCTTTCGTGCAAAGTAGGCAATTAGGGGTAAATACATAAAAAGTTACTTAAGGACAGAATTTTGAAATACACGGTTGCACAAATGAGGTAAGAAAATCAATTAATAACTGGTAAAATCAAAGGCCTGAGATTTTATAATTATTGGTCCATGAATGAACCAAGTCAGAAAAGCTGAGAAAGGGTTTAACTTAAGTCGAATCACAGGGAAATCAACAAACAATGGAAAGAAATCAATTAGACCTATTCAGAAGGAAGTCTGAACTAATCACAAATTAAAAACTATTTTGGAGGAAAGTTTATCACATATAAAGAGCATACAGACATGTCAAGCATGAAAAAGGTGTCGTGTCATTGCAAAATCAATAGAAAATAGACTACAGAAGCATGGTTGTCACATAGGTTAGCCATGTAGAAGAGAAGTAGCATCTAGTAGCATACAAAGATTCCAGTGCAAAAGACCTTAGAAGAGTTTAGCAAAATTCAGAATCATATGAAAAACAAAGATTTCAAATCTCAGTTTAGAGACTCGAAATAGGTCTGAAAGAGTTAGGGTTTTTGAAATAAAACCAGTTCAAGAAAATCATATAGCCAATGATTTCCAAACTTGGAAGAACCCCCAAATTCTAGGGTTTCTACCATCAATCGAATGCAGAGACGAGGGGATAAGTAATTAAGTCGAAACAGGTTTAGAGGTATCATAAAAGAACTGAAACCTTTAACATGTTCCTTTTAGCAACAGAAACTCATGAGAAACATGGTAGAAGAGTAACATGCGAAACACAGTAGATGCTCAAAGAAAATATGGTAGAAGAAACTAGTACGAAACATAATGGAAAAATTGATAAGAATAGTAGGAGAAACATATTAAGTGTGAGCACGTGATTTTTACCCTAAGCAAATTATTCCAAAAATGTCAAATAAAATGATTTTACAATTTTAAGAATTTTGTTGCATTCTTTTATTAATTGGTCACATGATAACTCATATTAAAAATACAAAAAAATGCATATACATTAAGATTTTCAATTTTACATTTTTTTAGTATTAATGTATTTTCGAAAAAAAAGATAGAAGAAAAATCGAAAAAAATAGTTCATTTTAACTTTTATTGTTTTAATTGAAAATTACTACAAAATGGTTAGTAAAATAATTTTTAGAGTTTAATTAGAGTAATTGCTAATTTTAATTTTAATTTTATAAATTAGAAATATACATATATATACATATATATATATATACACAATTGTTGGGCCAAATACACCAAAACAAAATCCCAACCCAAGACAAAACCCCAACCAAACCCAAAACAAATTGACCCAAGCCCAACCCATTTTACCCTTGGAAATATCGGATACATTCTCTAGAAAGAGACA
>MU665090.1:3837-22650 GCA_026770625.1 Nicotiana glauca
TAACTCATAAGTCAATATCCGGTTGACTTTTCCAACTTAAGTCTTCTTAAAAGAGACTAAGTGTCTCATTCCTTATCAAAATTACTCCAATTAAATTTTAACGCACCCAATACCGACGATGGGACATAAAGCAACACAATAAGGGGAAACAGGGCGGTAATACCTGAGACGACGGGTCGGGTCGTCACAATATATATATACTAGTTGGTGTAAGCCCGTACTGAGCTCGGGCCCAAACTCAAGGTCAAAACGTAATACATATGATTAAAAGAACAATTTGTATTATGTTTAAGTTTCACCAAATATCGTATTTCTCCTGATAAAAAATAATCGAGCATACTCAAATTATAATCAAGATAAATCTTAAATACACCAGCCCGTTTTCGGTATGGTATTTCTTGTGAATCCCGAATTAATATACAATGTATCATATTTAAGAGATTTTCTTAGAACTCGAATCAACACACAAAGAAACTGGAAATAACATTACTTAAGTTCCTACAATCTTCTTAACAAATATATATATATATATATATATATAAGCCCACACGCCAAAAGAGTTTAAAAATATTATACTTAATATGTTTTATTCATCTTGTTAATATTTAATCCTTTTCACTTTTCAGGGATGCGTTTTTGCTAATTTAGCAATAAAATTATGAAGATTGATAAATAAGAGTTTGGATGCTTACATGTTTTTATTTTAATTTGTAAAGGTAAAAGGTACATAAAGCTATAGTACTTCAACCATTCGAATTATAGGACCAAACATTTTAGTTAAGATGCAACCATGACTCTATTTGAAGGTTAATGTAGGGTGAGAAGTGATTGTAGAAAGATACTATGTACTATCTGCTATAAGAAATCATAGAATTACAAAATAGACTTAAAAGTGGTATTGTTAACTCAACACCTACAAAACTGATAGAGTAAAAAGTAGCAACTTTAAGGGCAATGGTTTTGAAAACTTGAATGTGAGGACGGGAAAAAAAGTTCTATTGCCCCTTATTATAAATAGAATATTAAGCCAAAAAATATTTACTTGCTACTAAACATTATTAAATCAAGAGAAAAGAATATGTAACACACTTTAAAATTACATAATTAGTGTAATGTTTAATAAGGGTAGCTGTCTAATGGAGAGTTGGACGTAAGATGATAATAATCATTAATAGTAACGTGGGGTCCATTCATCATAATAGCCGTTAACCTTGCTTAACGTGTAAATTACAATTCAATAGAGCCTACCGTTGCAGCAAACTCATACGTGTTACTGAGACATTAAATGATATGGCAAGCTGTAAACCATAAAACAAAAAGTAAATTTATCATTAAAAGTAAGATCAGGACATAAAAGTAATTAAGTGAAAAGTTTATATTTTTTTTGAAAATATATGTGAGGACTACAAAAGTCCTTTGATTCTCCCTTAATTTTATATATATATATATATATATATATATATATATATATATATATAAAAAAGTTATATTCGATATAATACTACCTAATACACTTATACTCAGTGCATAATATAGCGTAAGTATATATATATAGACACACACGCACGATTCGTAGTACTATTCATCCCTTATATTACCAAAGTATTAACGACTTACTTTTATATCATTTAGATAGTAAATACAAAAGTAATTTTTAATTTTGACCATTTTTGACCAGAATAGAGACCAACTTTGGTCGCTATTTTTTCAAGAATTTAGTTTAGCGACCAGAGTTGGTCGCTATATTTAAATCAGATTTAATTATATTTCATATAATATTTAAATTAATAATATAATTATTAAAATTTATAACTGGGTCCCATTTAAGCGACCAAAGTTGGTCGCTATCTGCCTACCCTTTAATTAGCGACCAACGTTGGTCGCCATTTTTATATTATATATATTTATTTTTTATAATTTTTTAAAAATAATAATATAATTATTAAAATTTTGAAGGTGAATCCCACTTTAGCGGAATCTCAGTAAATGTTTGACCAAGAAAGTCTGACTAGTCCAGTCAACATTTTAACTAATATTACGACCAAGTAGCGACCAAACTTGGTCGCTATTTTGTTTCTTTTATTTATTTTATTATTTTCGCTAGTTTAGCAACCAACTTCGATCGCTTTGTCCCACAGACTAACTTTGATAGCTAAGTTTTGGTCATTTTTTTTCGGATTTCTAGTAGTGACATTAGATGGAGTGCAAGACCAATTTAATTCCTTCAAAATTCCCCTATTGATTAAGCATGAATTGTGTTTTGAATTAATAAATTGAATCCTTACTGAATTTATAGGTGGAAGCAACTGAAAGAAGATCGGATGTCTTTCTTTCCATCTGCTCGTTTGGTCAATGGCCTCCAGATACAATTAACCAGAAATTAAGCCCCAGACAATGCATTTATTGGATGTTTGTCAAACTAATCCAATTTGCATTAATCTTGTACCCTATTTATTTCTTTGTTCATTTTCATGTTATATAACATGTTATAATAAAAACCGAATTTAAATGTCGATAGTGTGTGATTTCTATGTAAAAGATGATTAAAAATGTTTTTTCTTTTATACTGGTTCAACTGTTTCCATGTGAAATACTGAGGGTGTTTGCCACAATTTCCTCTCTTTGTTTGCCTAACCCCTTTAAGTTATTTAGCATTAAACTCATTATATTTCTAAAATTATAGGTTCATATATTTTAGTTGATCAATTAAATTTGATACCATTCTATTGAACCCGCCCCTACTAACATTTGTAGCATGAAAGTAAGGAGGAAACAAGCCTCCAACAGGGTCATGTGACTATGCCCGACTTAGACCTAATGATAATCAATGCTAGCAATTAATGTCTGAATTATAGAAGATGCAAAGGCAAAACTGTTTAACTCTTCAACATTTTAACCATTGCAGTCAATCAACTTAAACAATAACAATATTATTATATTATAATATAAAATAAATCGATACTTAATGTTTACCTCGAAAATATGAATAACAATTAAATTTGATTTGTGGTTTTAAAGATATGTGATTTAATTCAATACCAATTAATAATCAAGAAATATGAAGTAGAAATGAAAGAGATAAGTGAATCAAATCAATGTTACTTAGCAGTAGTGACCTCGAGATGGTGACCTCGAGACGGGTCAAAAGCAATATAGTAAGAAAAGTAAAGCAAGAACACTAGAGCTAAACGACAATGCTGATGAACAGTAGACAAAAAGTAGAGAGTATATTCTTTTCTCAGTGGTTATGTATTGTTACAAATGATTGGGGTCCCCTTTATATAATAGGAGAACCGTAAATATGGAACATTTTTATTTACAATAAGGAATATTCCTGATACAGCTGTCTAACTGCCTAGTACGGAATTGTACAATCCTATTACGGGATTTGAGCCATGATCTTGGGGACGTGGCAAGATCTAGCTCATTCTGTTACAGAATCATAAGGACACTATTTTGGGGTCGAGCATACTTGGCCCCGGTATTCCTCGTGCTCCTACTTCGGGCATTGCACTCTGTCTTCGAGCTCGACTCTGATCCACCAGTCTCAAACTCGGCCTCACCCGAACTCGGGCCTATGACGGACCTTCAAGCCTATGAATCGGAGGCCTCTGAATTTGATCGTATACAGATAGTCCCCGCGTTTCTTAAAATAAGATGATAAGAAACGATTTGAGCCTCAATTTTCCCGACCTTTTATGATGATGTCATGCCCATGACGTAGGCGCTCGAAGTGATTGGAAATATCATGTTGACACGCTTCCCAATACATCAAATGCACGCCAATACTGTCGGCCACTGGCGCCACTGAACCGTTGTCACCTTTCTATAAATATGAGGCTATTCCATACAAAGAATTGTACTCATTTCTTCTTCAATTACTCTGATTCTTTCCCTTCTATATTTCTTTCTCTAATCATCTATTTCCATGGTTCGAACTTGTGACCCCCTGGTCGGATGACAACAACTTTACCAGTTATACCAAGGTTCCCCTTTTCAAAGCTTTAATTCGAATCAATAAGAGAATGGCGCAGAATCCTTCCCGCATCAGAAAATATGCGAACTTCACCCTGTTGCTCATCTCTCTTAACTTCAACCTGGTGTGACACTTTATTCCTTTTGCTTTCTATGGAGTGAGGTGGCACTATCATCTACTAATTTTTGCATCCCACACCGGCACAGTGTCCCAAGGATGAATATTCTTGGATCGTTTCTCATGCATCTTGCAACCTTCTTTGGTTTTTCTTGTGATAGAAGGTGAAGATATATCTTATTGTCTTCCCTTCTGATCTTTTTCTTTTGACGCTCTTTTTTAACGGATTATGGCCCAAAATTTCAACAGAATGCTCAATCCCAGCTGTTGGAAATATAGTTACATTTATCGAGGGTTTTTTGCCCTAGATTTCTTCAAGCACACAGACATTTCCAAAGATCAAAATGGGGTTCCCAGGAATGAGGTTCCCGAGATGCCGCTCTAGAGGTCGTGGCCCTAAAAGTAGATTAGGTTCTTGGCTTTTGTTTTTTGCTTCTTTGTTCCTGTGTAAGGACCCTTCGTGGATGTTGCAAATATATTTTGTAACCATCTCTTGGAAATATAAAAGGATCTCTCTGTCTCATTTTTGGATCATGTTGAGTTTCAATCCGTCTTTATTTATGTAATACTTCGATTGTGTAAATTGAATGATTAGTCCGAGAATTGGTTTGGACTCGAGATATAATAAACCCTTAGGTCTTTACCGATAGATATAATAATCCTCGAGCTAAGGTTAAATCAATTCAATGTGAGCTTGAGATGTCGAGACTCATGAGTCCGATTTGAGTGAGTGCAGGGTCTCGAATCTATGTATTTCGGCCCTTAGGATCTTTTAGACCGGACCTTAGTCTCTTTAAATTGGGCCAATTCGGCCTCTAGAACGGCTATATAATTTTCCCCTCTTTTCGGCTAAAAGACTTAGCAAATATTTTGTATGCCTTGTCGCGCCCCCTTTTTTATTGCGGAGTTCGCGCTTTGACATTCATTGGGACAACTCCTTTTTCTTTTGGGAATTGGGTATTTGAATTTGAAGAATCGCCACCTAACTGATTAAGTTGCGTTTACCTAAAGCAAGTAACTCATGAAATCGGTTTGCATTACTAGAGACTTGGGTAAGGGCTCGAAATAACCTTGAGTGGAAGGTGTTAGGCTCCCTTCGCGGTCCACAACAGTGGGTCCCCGCCGAACTCAAATTATGTGAATTAGTCATTTAACATATAGGCAGTTTAAGCACACATGTAAGATAAAAGAAATTTGACAGATAAGCAGTCCAAGCACACGTATGTAAATAAGATGAGGGAAGTCCTAGGTTTGTTAGCCTATAGGATCACATCTGTACAATACACGGTAAGCCTTTCTCAAATAGAGGGGTTACACGTGGCATTAGCGCACAGGTCATCATATCCTTTACTACCCAATTGCCCTTCCATTGGTCATAGCCTAAAGCGTTCTAGCAACCTTAAGATGTATCCTATGCGTGCAATACCCGTCCATTTACTTATATAGTCCTGGAGGTATTTAGGACTTCTAGTTAAGGTGGATCTAGACTCTCCTACAGTAATCAAAAGGAGAAAACTCTAGGCGACAAACAAAACATGTAGGAATGGACCAAGGATAGAACAATTAAAAGGCTCACATTTTACCTCCACAAATAGAGCAAGTAAGTGCACGTCTCAAACAATAGATTCCAGACATTTCAGAAAGGTCCTAAAACAGGATATCTAGGTGAGAATGACAAGCAAAGAATATGCAGCATTGTGATAAGGCAAGGCGTTAAAGACCTAATCAGTTTGCCTATTGATTTCAAAACCTGTTAAATTTGGGCAGTCACAAATAAGCAAAGCATAGTTCCACAGTTTTATTAGACCTTGATTACCTATAGGCTTGCCTAGGCGTAGATCTGTAATACATTATAAACATGTTGTCTAAATGCAATCAGAATTGTGGGAATCAGCTTAAAACAAATTGAATTTATTAAGTCCTATAGGCATGCTGGTCTAGGTGCTGAATATTACATTATAGAAAGTTGGTTTATGACGTCTAAGTGTCGTGATCGTTTTTTAAACAGTTTTATGGATGAGATAGTTATTGATTTAGGCAATGTAGACATAGTTTAAAGCAAACACAAACATAGTCCTAAGGCAGGACCTCTACTGCACAAAGAATGGACGTTTTTATGAGGCAAGATTATGGCATTAACTTAATAACAGGATTCCTAGATGATCATGATTATGCAAAAAATAGAATTTGTAACAAATGAGGTAGTGAACCTATATCATGTTGCCTAGTATGCCAAGTGATCCTAAGAGCATGGTTTCTGATGCAGGTAAACATAGTGTAAACATAAAGCATGATTTCTAATGTAGGCAAGCATAGTATAAACCTAAAACATGATTTCTAATGCAAGTAAGCATAATGTAGACCTAGAGGCATGATTTCTACCCGATTTCCCCAAAAAAATCATATAAGAATCCCTTCCTTTTACTAATTTCCCCAATATCTATTTACAAAGATTATTATTACAGACCAACATTAATAAAGAATTACAGAAGTGAAATTGCTACAACTATAGGGAGACTGCATATAGGCCTAAAGGATAAACCTGGCAGACCGGGCCTTCAACCAATCCAAAAATGCCATAACCTCATAGTGCATCCAATAGTATCTTGGTGTGTCAAAGTTCCCAAGGGCCTCAAGGATCCCGACAATGCTCACACCGAAACACTTTCAAAGAGACGTAGTTATTAGTACAGTGTGGAGAGTCCAGCCCCAGTGTGCCAGAGTCCGGAGGAATCTTATGGATTCCTAGGCAGTACACATACTAGAGGGGAAGGATCCTAGGTATTCTAAGAGTAAGAGTGGGAGATAGTGCTTGAAAGTAATGAAAACAGTTTTAAGAGACATTTCAGAATTAAAACAATTCAGAGGTGAGCCTAATTTAACAGGGAAAACATTTAGGAGTGAAAATAGTTTAAAAGTGAAGGTAATATTAGAAGTATGAAACACTTTAGAGGTAAGAACATATCAGGAGTGAAAAAATAGTTTAGAAAGCATTCTGAACAAAGGTTTAACAAACCAAAAGCACATAGAACATGGTCATAAAACATCAACGCACAGACTCACATTCATCTTGGTTTATTAACTATTACTATATGAGCATTCAGTCACATATAGAGGGATAGTAGGGCTGGGGAGTCATATTAGTCAGAGGTGAACTTAAGATAGAAGGGACATGCTAGTGAAGAAGTAGTCATAGGTTCAGTTCATATGGAAACACATAAGTATAGCTAGAGCATGAATAAACAGATTGAGAGCATGACACACATGGGTTCAATCAGATAGAAGTAGACATATTGTTGCAGTCAACATAGAAGTAAACATGTTATTACAATGAACACATAGATTTGCTTAAGCAAAAGAAAGGCATGTTGATTATAAGGAAACACACAAGTCAAATTGGACAGCAGTAAGCATGGATTCTAGTGAACATGATAATAATCACGAGGTATAGGATCTAATGAGATAAGCAGGCATGCTGACAATAGGGCACATGGTTGAATTAATTAAAAGTAGACATGCTGAATAGGGAAAACATACAAGTTAAGAAGAAAGGCATGCTGATTGTAAGAGAGTACATAGAATTAATTGAATGGCAATAGTAATAGCATACCAACAGAAGTGGAAAGTAAAGTAGCCAAGATTCAACAGTCTATTCTTGACTTTCAGCCGACTAGACAAGTAATGAACACAAGTAGCAGAGAGAGATAAGAGCAGAGTTTGTGTGTGAGTGTTTTTTTTTGCAAACTATCGTTCGTATCTGAAGAATCAGAATGAAAGTGTATATATAGGAGTTGAATATTGTAAGTAAATAAGGCAAGTGAGGTAAATATTATAAATAAAGTAAGTGAATCAATCAAATAATCGATTAAACTTGATTGGGCAGAAAATTGAGGAATTAAACCCATAAATAACTCTGATTGAATTTTAAATAAGGCAAGAAGTAGGTTGATCAGTCAATTAGGGTTAGAATCCATAAATCAAACAATCAATCACACGAATAAGGCAATCATAGATAATCAGAGACCAATCAGGGGCCAATTAACACATAAATAGGCGAGAGATGCCAATTAGGAACCTCTGGATTAAGGAAAGCAAGCAGAAATCAGTAAATTATTTCAGCAAACAATGATACCTTAGATACTTTAATTAATCAGTCAATTATTCAAACAATAACGTACAAAAAATGTTAAAATCAAACAATGAGCAGTTAAGCAATTGAGCTAGGATCATAGCCATGAGAAAGATTAAACAAAACATAAGAATTTCAGAAAATCTTTTGCGAAGCAGAAACCCTAATTTGAAAAATACCTAAACTTAATAAACAGTAGGAAAATTAGAGGACCCTTAAACAAAACAGCTAGGGAAGCTTGAAACACTTCAAATATGCAGAGATTCGGATAACAAATAATAAAGAAACCAAAAACTCTACGCAGATTAGTGCTAAAAATTGGTTAACAGTAGAGAAATAAGAGAACCTTAAAGAAAAAATCAGTGATGAACTCAGAATCGCTCCAGATCTACAAAGATTTGGACAGATTCAAGTCTAAACATTAGAGTTTTGAAGAAAAAGGAAAGAGTAAAGAGAATCTGGTCTTGAACTAGAGATTTGAACCGCAAAACATTGATAGAAAAGCACTCACAAACCAAAGACGGACTCTCAGAGAGTCTTGAACAAGATCTGGACTAGATCTCTTCAAGGTCTTTCCATGAAATCACAAAAAACGAGCAACCAGTAGAAGTAGGAGACCAGTAGAAATCTCAAACGGCAATGAAAATCCATGGATCGAGTAGGAATCAAAGATATTAGGGCTGGTTTTGGGTGGCGATGACTAGGGTTACAGGTTGAGTTGAGAGAGAATTGAAGAGATAAGGGAACGAAGGCGGCGAAGCGTAATGATAAAATGGGCTCGGTTAGAAGGGGTCATTTGAGATTATTATGGTAAGAAAGAATAAAGGCCGTTGATCTTAGAGATCAACGGCCAGGATTAGAAGGGGGTCTGGGTCGGGTCAGGTTAATCGAAATCCCAATCAAAGACAAGTTCTACCAAGGCCAGGATCTGAAAGAGAGGATTCACTTTCCGAAATTCCAAGTGACATGATTCCTCCTTCAGAAGCTAAAGTTGAATGATCGAAGTCTCCTTTAGGTTCAGTCGAAGAGATCGAAGCGAAGTCATCAATTCAACCATTCGAATGGTCTCCCCTAAGATTGACCTCTTTTCCAAATAAACCGAACCNATTCACTTTCCGAAATTCCAAGTGACATGATTCCTCCTTCAGAAGCTAAAGTTGAATGATCGAAGTCTCCTTTAGGTTCAGTCGAAGAGATCGAAGCGGACCGGTTTTAATTGAATTGGGATTGGGGGAGGGAGGGGGTCCGGTTCTGGGTGTAAATTAGGAGCTGTTATTTAAATACCCATTTTACTAATTAAAATAATTTTAAAAATAGCTAATGAAATGATAAAAAATAATTTTCAAGCATGGAGGTGATCTAAAATAATTGTTCAATATTATAAAAATATGAATTTTTTTTTCTGTATAGATAATATAGTTATGCATATGCAGGGGCTATTCTAACAAAATATTCAATCATAGTCTTAAACAGGCAAATATAATTATGAAAAAAATACAATTAAAGTATTTGAACACTCATATGAATATAAATAATTAATTTAGATGATTAAATCATCATAAAATAATATGAGGGATAGTTTTGAACATTTATGTAATTAGAAATGCAGAAATAAATGGATTTCGGCCCTTCTAGAATTTATAGAAAAAATTGTAAAACATTTGTGCATGTTTGTAATTGTATTCACAATATTTTGAAAGTATGCATGCCCATTTTAAAAATATATGAAGGAAAAATTAGGTATCAACAGCTGCCCCTCTTTACCCGAGAAGGATGAAAGAGTTTTCGGGTAAAGAAATGATGATCGATTTTGACCGAGTTGGTGCTTTGAAAAAATGGAGGTCGAGATCTGGTCTCTGAGTAACCTACATATCCCTGGTTTTACAGGAATCAGGCCATGTATAGTTTTGGATTCATCGATGGAATATACAGATGAAGTCATCATAAGAGCAGACACGAGAATTTGGAATGGGTGGAAAGATGGTCATGGTGAACGGTCAGATTTGAGATAATTTGAATTAACTGGAGCGGGATTTCACTTGTTGGGGTAGCAGTTGCTTCTCAGGAAAGATGGTCATGATGCAGATTCCCTGAATTTTTCGGTGGGGGATTCGCATGCCATGCAATGATGTTCTCGGGCCATGAAAATGGTGCCTCCGAACCATGACGCCTTTGAATAATGATATGCAATTTTTGAGAGATCCTTAGTCCATGGCATGGTGTCTTCCGGCTATGAGGATGGTGCCTTTTGACAATGACGCTTTTGGACAAGTTGATGATATTTTAGCCCATGAGATGCAATAATATGATGCTAAAAATGACAAGACAAAGCTTAGTCTTGTGAGATTGAGGGAAGAGCTTAGCCCGAAAGAGGAGCAAATAGGTAGTGCCGGAGAGATAGTGCTTATTCTCGGCAAATAAAGGCGATGATTGGCCTTATGCAAATATGAGACAGAGCTTAGCCTTATGCAAGATTCAGGACAGGGATTAGTCCCATGCATATAGAAGGTAGAGCCTAGCCTTATGCAGATATGGAGGCAGGGCTTAGCCTCATGCGTGATTCAGGATAGGGCTTAGTCCCATGTAAATGGAAGATAGATCTTAGCCTGATGTAGATATGGAGGCAGGGCTTAACCTCATGCAGATATGGAGGCAGGGCTTAGCCTCATGCAGATGGAGACAGAGCTTAGTCTCATGCAAGATTCGGGATAGGGCTTAGTCCCATGCAAATGGAAGGTAGAGATTAGCCTTATGCAGATATGGAGGCAGGGCTTAGCCTCATGCATATATGGAGGTAGGGCTTAGCCTCATGCAGATGGAGATAAAGCTTAGTCTCATGGAAGATTCGGGACAGGGCTTAGTCCCATGCAAATGGAAGGTAGTGCTTCGCCTTATGAAAAATGGAGGTAGGGCTTAACCTCATGCAGATGGAGACAGAGCTTAGTCCCATGCAAGATTTAGGACAAGGCTTAGTCCCATACAAATGGAAGGCAGTGCTTATCCTTATGCAAAATGGAGGCAGGGCTTAGCCTCATGCAGATGGAGACAGAGCTTAGTCTTATGCAAGATTCGGGACAGGGCTATGTCCCATGCAAATGTAAGGTAGAGCTTAGCCTTATACAGATATAGAGGCAGGGCTTAGCCTCATGCAGATATGGAGTCAGGGCTTATCCTCATGCAAATATGGAGACAAAGCTTAGTCTCATGCAAGATTCGGGACAAGGCTTAATCCCTTGCAAAAATAAATAGCAGATGATAGTAGAGTTTTCTTAGCTGGTAATAGATTTCAGTATCGCGGTTGTTATGAAGATTATGGCTTGGAGGCATGTACATTCTTTGATCCTACATCCAAAGAAAAATCGTAAGTTATATAAAAGGGGAGGTCGGTTTGTGCCTCCGTCGGCTTGCTTGGCTCGCTGTGCTTGGTCCGAAGGTCCTGTTCAAATCATTGGGGTAGCATTGTCTAAACAAAGTCATTTTGCAAGCAAGCATGCATAGTTTTCGAAGACATAATAAAAGTATATTATTTTAGAAATTGGTTAGATGAACCAGTGACTGTGACACGATCCGGGACATTTCAACCTCCCCGGCTATAGCATTTTGAGGGTCTTCCTCAAAATTCTGCCCCAGTTTCTAATTGATTTCTGACTTTCTGGCATATGATGTGTTGGCTGGACTTGCTCCGAAATTTTAAGGGTCCTCCTCAAAATTTTGCCCCAGTTTCTGGTTCTGGGGGGAAATGAAAATTTTATTATAATATGATCGAACCCACAGGGCTTCCTATGTGTCCCCTCTTAAATGGGAATCAGGTAAAGTGTAGTTCACTTTATATCATTTTGTGAAAAGATAAATAGTTACACATAGTATCGCTTGACTGCATCTGAGTTGATCGGTTTTGGCCAGACTTCTCCATCCATTCCTACAAGTATGAGTGCTCCTCCTGTCAATACTTTATGAACCATGTAAGGGCCTTGCCAGTTGGGAGAGAATTTTCCTTTGGCTTCATCCTGATGCGGAAAGATCTTCTTCAACACCAGCTGCCCCGGTGTGAACTGTCTCTGCTTGGCTCTTTTGTTGAAGGCTCTGGACATTCTATTATGATAGAATTGCCCATGACACACTGCATTAATCCTTTTTTCGTCTATGAGGGCTAGCTGCTCATAACGTCTCCTTATCCATTCTGTGTCGCTGAGCAGGGGTGTCAATGGTTCGGTTCGAATGGTTATTTTATAAAATTTGTACCATACTAATTTTTCGGTTATTCTATTATGTATAACTAAAATTAGACTTTTCAAAACCGTTCCAATCATGTCGGTTTCACTTCGGTATCGGTACGGTTCGGTTAATTTTTGGTATTTTTTTAAATATCATATAAAATTCACCAGTAGAAGTAGAATGTAATAACATATGTTCTTTTACAGGACTTACCAAAACTTTCTAGACATTTTTACTGTTTAAAGGGTGATGAATTAAAATAATATGAAAGATGGCTAGAGTATAGATCCATCAACTATTCGACAACAATGTAAAAGAAAATTATGTTTGAAAAATAAATTTGTGCATAAAAATAAAACTACTATCATAAACAACTATAAATAAAAAAGAATTTTATTGATAAACATTGCGAGTTACAACTCTCTTTATTCCTTGATTCTTCCCTCCGAATTGTTATCCGTAATTCGAGGTCCTTAGTGGCGTATTTCTCGAACGTAGGATGATATGCATCTTCTTGATGTATTTGATGATCAAGAAGCATATAACAACACTCCATTTGAATCTTGAATATTGCTAGAACTTTGAGCAAGACATATTTGACATGTCTTTGACCTCTTAATGAATATTCCAAGAGTTTTATTGTAACGACCCGAACGGTCGTTTTGAGCCATAACACGTCGTTCAGCAGTCTGAGGCTATAAGCAGCTTCATTTCAAGTGTTATGACTTATATGCGTGGTCAGAATTAAATTCCGGGACATTCGGAGTTGATTTGGGAAGAGAATTCTCATTTCGGAAGCTTAAAGTTGAAAGAATTAACTAAGATTGAATTTTTGAGTAAACGACCTCGGAATCGAGATCTGAATGTTTCAGCAGGTTTGTATGATAATTTCAGATTTGGGCGTATGCCTAGTTCGGGTTTTGGATAACCCGGGAGCATTTTGGCGCCTATTGTGGAAGTTAGCATTTTAGAAGAAATTTCATAAGTTTGGCTTGAAGTGCATTTCAGTGTTATCAATGTCCATTTGGGATTCCGAGTCTGTGAATAGCTCTGTATGGTGATTCTGGAGTTGGGAGCACGACCGAAAGTGAATTCGGAGGTCCATAGGTCATTTTGAAGTCATTTGGCTAAAGATAGAAATTTGAAGGTTTTTGAAAAGTTTGACTGGAAGTGCACTTTTTGATATCGGGGTTGGAATCTAATTTTGAAAGTTGGAGTAGGTCCGTAATGTTGAATATGGCTTGCATGCGAAATTTGAAGTCAATCGAACGTGATTTGATAGGTTTTAACATCGAAAATAGAAGTTTGAAATTCTAAAGTTCATAAAGGTTGGATTGGAGGTTGATTCGTGGTTTTAGCATTGTTTGATATGATTTGAGGCCTCGAGCAAGTCCGTAACGTGTTTTGGGATTGGTTGGTATGACTGGTTGAGGTCCCGGGGGCCTCAGGTGGATTTCGGGTGGTTAACGGATCGAAAATAGAATTTTTGGAAGGCTGAACTGGCTGGTTGCTATCATAACCGCACCTGCAAAAATTGGGCCGTAAGTGCGGAGCCGCAAAAGTGGCCAAAGGAGCCGCAAATGCGGTTTTGGACTGGAAGAGAAGGGACCACAGATGTGGTCATATTTTTGCAGATGGGGGACCACACCTGCGGTGGAGAAGACGCAGAAGCAGAAAAAGGGCAGCCTGGGAAGGACCGCAGATGCGGCAGTGGGGCCGCACCTGCGGAACCGCAGAAGCGGTCGAGGGACCGCAAGTGCGAAAAGAGCTGGAGGCAGAGGGTTGTTTTAAAGTTGGGATTTGGCCATTTTTCTCTCATTTTCTCTTAGCATGGGCGATTTTGGAGAGCTTTCAGTGGGGTTTTTCATCATCAATGATAAGGCAAGCTAATACCATCCGTCTTGAGTTAAATATATTGACTTTGTATGGATTTTAGCATGTAAATTTGTAGAAAACTTGGGGTTTGAGGGAAGATATAGAAATTTATATTCTTGGAATTTGACCACGATTTTGAGTATAAAATTAAGAGAAAATTTTATATTTGAGTTCGTGAGGCTATGAGTAAACCTATTCATTAAAAATTTTGGAAATGGCGTTTTCGTCAACTTTTTGATCGGGGTTAGGAATGGTTATAAATTGGGTTGTAATGAATAATTAAGTATATATTAATGGATTGGTATCATTATTGGCTAGCTTTGGAGCTTTGTTCATCGATTTGAGTCTTCGGAAGGGCGTGGAATGCCGGTTATGGATCTTCGTAGCAAGGTGAGTCTCTTTTCTAACCTTGTAAGAGGGAATTATCCCCATAGGTGAATTAATTGGATATTTGCTCCTATTTGTGGGGGCTACGTACGCACGAGGTGACGAGAGTCTGTGCGTAGCTACTATTATGCTATTGTCTGGGTAGCTAGGACCCAAAAGCATGCTATACTTGGATTATTTGTGAACCTATTGATAGCTTGAATTGCTTAAATCACATCGAATTAGTAAATTAATTTATAAATAGATAAAACTTCATTTTTCTCAAATGGATAAAAGAGGATTTCATTTGATAATTACTCCGTGTGGACTTCTTGAGTGACTGTCTGTGTGTTTATTTTTGGAACAGGCCGAACGCCTCGGCAGATTAAATAGATGCATCTACGGTTTGCGTCGTTCGAACCTCGACAGTGCACAATTTATTTTCTGTTGGAGCGGGCCGTACGCTTCGGCGTGATTTGCGCATGCTTGTATCGCTGCCTTGAACTTGTTAAAGTTGTTATTGCCTCTTATTGGCTTGAGAATATTTGGATAAATAATGAAAAGGAATTTTGAAAATTTCCTATAAGAGAAATAATTGTTACTTGTTTCCTTCTATTGGATTATAATCATGTTTACATAAATCCATGATTCAATGTGTTATTGATATCACATTATTGGACCCTTAGTAAATGTCGAAGTCGACCTCTCGTCTCTACTTCTTCGAGATTATACGAGATACATACTGAGTACACGTTGTTTTTGTACTCATACTATACTTCTATGTATTTTTATTGCACAGGCTCATGTGTTATTAGTGGCCTACTGGGCATAGCAGCACAGATGATACTGGGACTAGGTGAGTTGTATTATTCAAGGCGGCCCGTAGCTATCTAGTATACTGTATTTACTTTCTGTACACTGTATTCCGGATGGATGTTGTATTTTATTTCCTTCTTAGTAAATGCTCATACACTTGTGACACCGGGTTCTCAGAAAACTTCGAATATCAATTTTAAGTTTTCCGGCCAAGATTCAAGGTATGCCAAAAATTCCCAAATTAACATCTTGGACTCGTCTCAACCTCCTCTACCCGACCCCCATACCCATTTGTTTCGAAACAGCCCAGAACTCCTCAAATTTTTCTTTTCAATATTCTGGTCAAGAACCCAAGCATAATTCTTGAGGATTCATGACCGTAATACCCCTAATAATGTGTTTTCTTTTGGAAAACACACCATTAGGGATGTTACAGATCATGAATCCTAGAGGATTCAAACAATTGTGACTCAAATATGTCTGGAGCAGTTCGAAGGTTTACTTCAAGATTTTCCGGAAAAAAAAATCTAGATAAGTTTTCTGAACTTTTTCTTTTATTTTTATTTTGTTTCTGTTATACATGCGTTTATCTGATTAATGTTTGATTGTTTTCTTGCATTTTTCTGTTCTGTTCTTTTTCTTTTCTTACCTTTGGATTTCTTTTCCATTATTAGTAATCAAATTTTGACCTTCTCTTTGGAATTTTAGTCTAAGTCTATTATTTTGTTCAAGATAAGTCTGTGTCAATTTTTAGAATTTTGATTAATTAGATTTCAAGGTCGATGAGCTTCTGTTTCATATGATTCTGCTAGGTTTAGTCATTTTTTAACAAATTTAATTGATCCTGTTTAGTTTTGATAATTGATAGTTGTATTAGTTAACTAATTAGTTTAAATTTTGATTAGATTAGCTTAGATCACCTTAAGTTTGATTTAGTATTTTTGGGGTAATCGATTAATTAGTGATTAAAAATCCGAGAATTAGCTTAAATCTCAAATACTGGTTATAGCTGAAGGGGCTGGGGTAGGGCAGTAATTACAAAAGTAAAGTGGGGCCATTTTGTGTATATAAAATGGGTTAACAGTAGCTACAACATGATTTCAGGGGTAGTATGGGCATAGAAAAAGGTAGTTTATTCAAGTTTAGTAAATTATGAAATGAAGTAGGGGTAATTCAAGAATTGTAAAGGGTATAGAATATTCTAGAATAGACTATAGTGTAAGTTTTGGTTAAATAAGTGTAGTTACTTGTAGAACAAGTTAGAAATAAAGGGGTAAAAATAGAAATAAAAAGGGATTAAAAGAGTAAAATAAAATCTGAAGCTATACCTTAAGAATTATCTATAAAATTCTATACCCTTGTTTTACAAGTTTGAGATTCCTCCAAAAAATTTCCCCCCAAAATTCCCTTTGAATTCAGATCTTATTTTGAATTTTGAAGCTTCTAAAAATCGAAAAAAACATTAGGAAAATTTTGATCTTTGGATAATTTTGATCAACTCTCTACTCTTCTAATTGTTGAGGGTTTTCTGAAGCTTCAGTGGTTCCTGGGTGATTTTTGAGTGGCTTTGGGTTGTATGAGGCTGGATTTTGGTTGTTTTCACTAGTGTTATTCTTCTTCTGTTCATCACTGGGTGGCTGTGATTGTTTCTGAGTTGGAAATTGATCAGTTTATCTGGAATTTGACTGTTGATCTGTTGCTGCATTTGTCACTGTTGCTGATTTCTACTTCATCTTCGTTTTTGTTCTAATACCAGGTACACAGCTTTGTCCTTGAGGATCATGAACTGAAGAATGAATTTATGTGACAATTGAAGCATGAAATTTGATTTAAGTTTCAATTTCTGAATTGTGTATTGGAGCATTAGTTCGTTTATGATATTCAAACCTTGATTTGTTATTATGTTCATTGGACTGCAATTGAATGCCTTGGACTGTTATTTGGACTCTCAATTTGTAGTAATAGATCAAAACTCTATAACTGTGTAGTCATTGAGATTTGAATAACTTGAAATATTTTACAAACTGCATTCAGTAGACTGTGAGCTGTAATTGTAAAATCTCAATCAGTGTATTTGTTAGCTACAACATTGTTCGAAGGCTAGTTAAAATGATTTCACATACATAGTTCAATCGATAGGTAATAGCTTAACCTTAAACGCTTTAATATTTCGTCCATTCGTATTTCAGGCAGTGGTTTTTTTCCGTTTCTGTTAAGTTGTTCGATAAACTAGACCAAGTATCAGCCTAGTTGCTCACATACATGTTCATGAGATATTCAGGAATTCACTAATAAAAATATAGAAGACAATCTGAGTTGGGAAATTGAAATTCAAAGTAATCAGTATTTAATCAATTAGAATGAGCATGTTTGTTTCTTGCGCTTAATTCAATTGTCAGCCTGATTGCAGGAGTTTGGACTCGACTACATTAACAGGTAGCCCATATTTGGTTAGATTGAGTATCCATTTGGGCCTGGACCCAGGCTTGCGTTTGGCCTTGTGAGCACGTGATTTTTACCTTAAGCAAATTATTCCAAAAATATCAAATAAAATGATTTTTACAATTTTAAGAAGTATATTGCAACTTTTATTACTTAGTCACATAATAACTCATAATTAAAATACAAAAAAATATATATGCTTTAAGATTCTCAATTTTACATTTTAGTAGTATTAACGTATTTTTAAAAATAATAGAAGAAAATCATAAAAAATAGTTCATTTTATTCTTGAGTGCTTTAATTAAAAATTACTCCAAATGGCTATTAAAATAATTTTTTGAAGTTTAATTAGAACAATTTTTAATTTTTAAATTTTAATCTCAATTTTATAAATCAAAAATACAAATAGTATATTATACATATTTTTGGGCCAAAATACCCAACCCAAAATACCTAACCCAAAATAAATACCCAACCCAACCCATTTGTTAACCCTAAAATAAAAAAAAAATAAAAAAAAAAGAAAAATCGGACCCCTTTCATAAAGAGACACTGAAATACCGTGTCTCTATACAACTCTCTATCTTCTCTATACTCACCATCTATCCTCATCTCTATATACTCTCCAGAGAATACAGGTGATACAGACAAGAACACACACGAAGAGATACAGAAAAGAGGGACGGAGAAATATACAGAGAGAGGGAACAAAAATACAGAAGAACACACATAAGAACGATACAGAACATACACGAAGGAAAATACAGAGCGGAGGTGAGTGAAAGAACAGAGAAATTCTGAGAACGAAAGTGAGGGAGAGGAAATCGGAAGAAGAAGGAGGCTCGGAGAAGAGTTTCGAAGAAGGAATTCAAGGAAA
>MU665092.1:2697-37587 GCA_026770625.1 Nicotiana glauca
GGAAACCATGTACGGGACCTCGATGAAACGAAACTTTATTGGACAAAACTCGGACCTCGACGAACAACGACGACCTCTAGCTCGCCGGAAAGTGTTTTAAAACTCTCGTTGCTGCACTTTCACGCTGCTGCTTTAGTCGGAGTAGGCTGGTGGTCGACTGAACTGCTGGAACAAAGAAGAAGATGAAGCAGAAGTTGGTGGTCGACGGATATAGTCGTTGGCGTGACAGTGGCCGACGGAGCTGGGTGAAGCAGCAACTGGATGTTTTGGTAGCAGCTACAGCGTTGGTGATGGTTCACGTGTGTTTATGGCTGGTTTTTCGCTGCTGGTCGTTTGGTATGTGGAAGGTGGTCGCCGGAGCTGGAGAAGAAGGAGGAGGGCTGTTTGCTGGCGACGGGAAGTTTAGGGTGGTCGACTGGAGGTGACGACGTGGGTTGTGTTATGGTCGCTTTTCAGCATTGGATGAATGGGGAAGGGTTGTTTGGTTACTGGTTTCGACGGAAATGGGAGGCGGACTGGTTGGGGCTGGTGGCGTCGCTACTAGACGGGTAGTGGTAGAGTTTGTTTGTTTACAAAAAATGGAGATGAAGCCTAGGGTTTTTTTTGGTTTGTTCCAGAGGAAGAAGATAAATAGTTCCTCTCAAAAAATGTTTTTAACCATCCATGTATTCTTTCCCCCAGCTCTCCAGCGTTACTTTTCCTTCCTTTTTCCATCCTTGTATTGTGTATTGTGTGTGTATTTAAAGTGATGAGGTGGGGAGTAGTTTTGGGGGGAAAATATTTTGGGGAAGGTTTTGGGGGAAAAATATTTTGGGGAAGATTTTGGGGGGAAAATATTTTAGGCTTTTCAAATGTTTGGCCAATTTGAATTTAAGACCAAGCCTTTTCACTTCCCTCTTCTTTTTGTTGTTCTTTTATTTCTTTAATTAATTAAAAACCTAAACTAAATTCCTAAATTAATTTAAATTGTAAAATTAAGTTAATTATCTAACTATGTAAAAATAATTATTTTTTTGTTATTTTTGATTAATAGCACAATTAGCTCAATGTAATTAATTCCTAAATGCAAATTAAACCTAAGGTGGCTTGAAATTAAAATGTGACATTTTTTATGGTTTTTTTCTATGATTTTTTAAAAATGTTAAAAATGCATGCCATGCAACTAAATAAAGAAAAATACCTAAAAATAAATTAAAATTATTTTCGTCTATTTATAGGAGTTATTTTCATGTAGGGCAAAAATCACGTGCTCACATGTATTTTGGAGGCTCGTAGCTCATTTAGGCTTGAAATGCCGAAGTTTGAATTTTTGAAGTTTCCGGTCCGATAGTGAGTTTTTAATCCGAGGGTCGGATTGGAATTATGAAAGTTGCAATAGCTCTGTCATGTCATTTGGGATGTGTGTGCAAAATTTCAGGTCATTCGGACGAGGTTTGGTTAGGTTTTTTATCGAAAGTGTGTTTTGTTGGAATTTGAAGTTCTTAGGCTTGAATCTTTGATTTTATCGGATTTCCGGTGTTGTTTTAGGTGTTTTAAGGATTGGTGCAAGTCTGAATAAGGTATTAGGTGGTATTGGTGCTTTTAGTTGAGGTTCCGGGGGCCTCGGGATGATTTCGAGTGGTTAATGGGGAAATTTTCTAAGTCTGCTGCAGTTGGTATTTTTGACCATTCTGGTATTTTCGCTTCTGTGGTTTGGGAACCGCAGAAGCGGAGCCGCAGAAGTAGCTTCCTTATCACAGAAGTGAGTTTTGGGTTTCCCCTCAGAGACTGCAGAAGCGGTCACCTTTCCACAGGAGCGGAATCGCGAAAGCAGTCAACCTTCCGTAGAAGCGGAACCGCTGGAGCGGTCGTGTGTCCGCAAAAGCGGAATCTGCCCCTTTAATGAGAAACCGTAGGAGCGGTTGTTTTTCCACTTAAGCGGGAACGCAGAAGCGGTCCCTTGTCCGCAGAAGTGGAAATGACTGTTCAGAAATATCAATTTCGAGGATTTAATTTCATAAGTTTGAAAATCGATTGAGAGCTCGGGAGAAGGCGATTTTAAGTGGATTTTGAAGAGAAAATTATTGGGTAACGTTTCTTTGATCCATTTTCTTTATATTTCATATTATATAGCTAAATACATCATTGGAATTCGAATTTAGGATCAAAATTAGTTAATTTGGGTTAAAACTTCATAGACCGAACTATTGGGTTTTGAGGGGGCATTTGGCCTCCGATTTGGGAGATTTTTATATGGTTAGACTCGTGAGAGTACGAGGGTTATGAAGATGTGAAAATTATTCAATTCTGAGACGTTGGATGGAGGGGCATTTTGGTCATTTCACCTATTTTTGCGCCCTAGCTTTAATTTTAATAGTGGAATTAGTTGTTTGCAATATTATTTACAATGTGTAATTGAATTGAATAGATTTGGGCCACTTAGAGTCGGATACTAGTGGAAAAGGCGCGGTTTCTAGTGATATTGAGCCGGTTCGAGGTAAGTGGCTTGTCTAACCTTGGGTGGCGGACCTTTCCCCTTAGGACATGTTCTGAATATTTGAATGTCTCGTACGTAAGGTGACGAGCACGTACTTGAGCAAATTGTTGTAAACCCATTTCTACTTGGAGTATTTACATTGAGATTTTCTGTTTACTTGTTCATTTAAACTGTAGGTTTAGACATGTGCTAGCTTAGAGAAGCATGCTTAGCTGACTTACTTGCTTAATTGTTAACTATACTATTTGCACTCTGTGAAGCATGTTAGGTTTAGAAATTTCTATTACTTGTACTGGTTTAGCATTTATTATGAGATTATGAGTTGTTTTTGTGGTGTGCTTTAAATTGGGACTATGGGATGGCTTCCCGAGAGATCCCCTGTACTTGACTTATTCTGGTTTGAAGGTGCGAGATACCAAGAGATCCCTGGCACGTGTTTCTATATATATATTGGGATACCAAGAGATCCCCGGCTCACTTATTGAGGATATCAAGAGATCCTCGGGATACTATGAGATCCCTAGTGCATATGATGAGGATACCAAGAGATCCTCGGGATACCAAGGGATCCCCGCCTATCATTCCTGGTTGATGGTAGTATTTACTTGTATTGTTACCATTACTTTATATTAATGTTCTTCTGTAATTATCCGGTTTAGATTTTGCTGTAGACTTTATTTAGATTGTTTTCGTTACCTTATTATTTATTATGTTTATCTCAGTAGGGCCCTGACCTTCTTCGTCACTACCCGACCGAGTTTAGGCTTGACACTTTCTGAGTACCGATGTGGTGTACTCATGCCCTTCCTGCGCATGTTTTTCATGTGCAGATCATCCAGGTACCTCTACTCAGACGCACTATCAGTGAGGTAGGAGGATTTCAGAGACTTCGAGGTAGATCTGCTGCGTCTGCAGACCGACGAGTCTCCCTCTTACTCTATCTTTAGTATCTAGTCTTTCTCTCTTTCGGTTGTTAGAATATTTCAGAGTTTTGGAGCCATACTGTACATTTATATAGCCTTTGTTGCCAATGAGTTTCTGGGTATTTGGGAATTTTAGTAGACTTGTGTTATTGTGTTGTACATGCCGAGTGGCATACCGTACAGTTTCCTTCTAGTTATTTAAATTGGTTTACTCTATTTTTTCGCAATATTTGGCTTACCTGGTCGTGGGGACTAGGTGCCATCACGACATGTTCACGATCGGTAAACTAGGGTCATGATATTAGAGCAGTTCAGCCAGGTATGGTAGCCCAGACCGGTGTCGGTGCAGCCATGACTGCCAATGCCTTGTAGAGATTGGATAAGTTTACTAAGCTCTTTACTACCACTTTTAGCGGTGCATCTTCTGAGGAACCCCGGGATTATCTAGACAGTTGTCATGAGGTTCTCAGGAACATGGGGATAGTGGAGACCAATGGGGTCGACTTTGCTACTTTCCGCTTATCTGGATCCGCCAAGACTTGGTGGAGAGATTATTGTTTGGCTAGGCCAGTCGGATCGCCAGCTTTGACTTGGGAGCAGTTTATTCAGCTATTCTTGGAGAAGTTGCTTCCCATTACACAGAGGGAGATTTATCGGAGGCCGTTTGAGCGTCTCTAGTAGGGTTCCATGACTGTTACCCAGTATGAGACCAGGTTTATTGATTTGGCCCGTCATGCTCTACTTATACTCCCTACAGAGAGACAGAGAGTGATGAGGTTCATTGAGGGACTTATCCAGCCCATTCGACTTCAGATGGCTAATGAGACGGGGAGTGATATTTCTTTTCAGGAGGAGGACAATGTGGCCAGGAAAGTCTAGATGGTTTGGTCATGGGGAGGTGGTCAGGGGTCTGAAAAGAGGCCCCGTCATTCAGGCAGATTCAGTGGTACCTCATCTGGAGGCAGGGATTCATATGGTAGAGGCCATCCTTCTAGGCCTTTTTAATCAGCGCTTCAGGTTTCTCACGGTGCTTCAGGTGGCCCTGGTTCTCACACAAAGTATTATGATCAGTAGGCCTACAGTGCATCACCAGCTCCCATAAGCGCACCATCGCTCCAGAGTTTTCGGGATGGTCATTCAGATCTTCAGGGTCAGTCTTAGTTTCCTCATTCGTAGCACTCAGGTGGATGGTTTGAGTGTGGTAAGTATGGTCATATTCAGAGGGCTTATCTGAGGTTAGTGGGTACTCAGTCGTAGCAGTAGGGTTCCCGTGCTATGGTTCAAGCACCAAATGTTCCACAGCCTGCCCAGCCAGCCAGAGGTGGGGGTAGAGGTGCTATAGGTGGAGGTAGAGGTGCTAGAGGTGGATGTCAAGCTGCTAGGGGTGGAGGCCAGCTAGCAGTAGGCCATCCCAGAGATGTAGTCCAGAGTGGTAAGGCTCAACCCCAATTTTATGCTCTTCCATCAAGGCCGGAGGCTGAGGCTTTCGACGCAGTTATCACAGGTACGGTTTTGGTTTATAGTAGGAGTGCTTAAGTTCTCTTTGATCCAAGGTCTACCTACTCTTATGTGTCATCTTATTTTGCACCATATCTGGCTGTGATTCTCTGAGTACTCCTATTTATGTGTCCACCCCCGTGGGTGATTATATTGTGGTAGATCGTGTTCATTATTCTTGCGTGGTTGTGATTGAGGGTCTTGAGACCCGAGTAGACCTACTACTACTGGACATGGTCGATTTTGATGTCATACTGGGGATGGACTGGTTGTCACCTTACCACGCCATCTTGGATTGTCATGCCAAGACTGTGACCTTAGCCCTACCAGGTTTACCTCGTTTAGAGTGGAGAGGGACTCATGGTCATTCTACCCATAGTATTATCTCATATATGAAGGCTCAAAGAATGGTTGAGAATGGGTGTTTGGCCTATTTGGAATACGTTTGTGATTCCAGTGTCGAGGTTCCTTCCATTGATTCTGTACATGTAGTTCTTGAGTTTCCTGAGGTATTTCCTTCAGAACTGTCGGGTATGCCACCCGACAGGGATATCGATTTTTGCATTGACCTGGCTCTGGGTACTCAGCCCATTTCTATTCCTCCATATCGCATGGCCCCGCCTGAGTTGAAAGAGTTGAAGGAGAAGTTGCAAGACTTGCTTGATAAGGGCTTCATTAAACCCAGTGTATCACCGTGGGGTGCACCGGTGTTGTTTGTCAAGAACAAGGATGGATCGATGAGAATGTTATAGATTACCGACAATTGAAAAAGGTCACAATCAAGAATAAGTACCCATTATCGAGGATTGAGGATTTGTTCGACCAGCTACAGGGTGCCCAAGTGTTTTTTAAGATCGACTTGAGATCAGGCTACCGTCGGTTGAATATTAGGGCATCTGATGTCCCTAAGATAGCTTTCCGCACTCGCTACGGGCATTACAAATTCTTGGTGATGTCATTCTGGTTGATGAATGCCCCGGATCTTTTATGGATTTGATGAACCGAATGTTCAGGCCTTACTTGGATTCGTTTGTGATAACCTTCATCGATGATATCTTGATCTATTCCCGCAGTCAAGCAAAGCATGAACAGCATTTTAGAGTGGTTCTTCAGACCCTGAGAGATAGTCAGTTGTATGCTAAGCTTTCAAAATGTGAATTCTGGTTGAGTTCAGTTGCTTTCTTGGGGCATATGGTTTCAGCAGAAGGTATTTAGGTATATCTAAAGAAGATAGAGGCAGTCAACAACTGGCCTCGACCCACATCAGCCATAGAGATTTGGAGTTTCTTGGGTTTGGCAGGCTATTATCGACGGTTTGTAGAGGGGTTTTCATCTATTGCAGCCCCCATGACCAGGTTGACCCAGAAAAGTGCCCAATTTAAATGGTCAGATGAGTGTGAGGCGAGCTTCCAGAAGCTCAAGACAGCCGTGACTACGGCACCAGTGTTGGCTTTGCCCATAGGTTCATGCCTATATGCAGTCTATTGTGATGCATCTGATGTTGGTCTTGGTGCTGTGTTGATATAGGATGGCCAATTCATTTCTTATGCTTTGCGCCATTTGAAGATTCATGAAAAGAACTATTCAGTCCATGATTTGGAATTAGCAGCCATTGTTCATGCGCTGAAGATTTGGAGGCATTATTTGTATGGCGTGGCATGTGAACTGTTCACGGATCACAAGAGTTTGCAGTATTTGTTCAAGCAGAAGGAGTTAAATTTGAGGCAAAGAAGGTTATTGCAGCATTTGAAGGATTATGATGTCACTATCTTATATCATCTGGGAAAGGCCAATGTGGTGGCCGATGCTTTGAGTAGGAAGTGAGCCAGTATGGACAGTTTGGCGTATATTCCGGTCGGTGAGAGACCACTTGCCTTGGATGTCCAGGCTTTGGCCAATCAGTTTATAAGGTCGGATGTTTCTGAGCCCAACCGCATATTAGCTTGCACAGTTGCTCGCTCTTCTTTATTGGAGCGTATTCGAGATCGGCAGTACGACAATCCTTATTTATGTGTCCTGAGAGACACGGTGCAACACGGAGATGCCAAGAAGGTCACACTAGGAGATGATGGAGTTTTGAGGATGCAGAGTCGTATTTGTGTGCCTAATATGGATGGACTTCGGGAGTTGATTCTAGAGGAGGCCCATAGTTCCCGGTACTCTATTCATCCAGGCACCTCCAAAATATATCAGGACTTACGGCAACATTACTGGTGGAGGAGAATGAAGAAGGACATCGTTGTGTATGTGGCTCGATGTTTGAATTATCAGCAGGTTAAGTTTGAGCATAAGAGTCCTAGCGGTGTGTTCTAGAAGATTGAGATTCCTAAGTGGAAGTGGAAGCGTATTACTATAAACTTTGTTGTTGGACTCCCAAGGACTTAGAAGAAGTTCGATACAGTGTGGGTTATTGTGGATAGGTTGACCAAGTCAGCACATTTCATTCCTGTGGTAGTCTCCTATTCTTCCGAGAGATTAGCTGAGTTATATATCCGGGAGAGTTCAGCAAGAGTTGGGCACGCGGGTTGAGTTGAGCACAACGTTTCATCCTTAGACGGATGAGAAGTCCGAGCGGACCATTTAGATTTTGGAGGATATGCTCCGAGCTTGTATCATTGACTTTGGAGCCTTGTGGGATCAGTTCTTCCCTTTAGCAGAGTTTGCCTATAATAATAGCTACCAGCCGAGTATTCAGATGGCTCTTTATGAGGCTCTATATGGTAGGTGGTGTCGGTCGCCAGTTTAATAGTTTGAGTCGGGAGAGGCACGGTTGTTGGGTACGGATAGTATAGGATGCCTTGGATAAGGTCAGGATCATTTAGGACAGGCTTCGTACAACTCAGTCCTGGCAAAAGAGTTATGCCGACCGTAAGGTTTGTGACTTGGCATTCATGGTCGGTGAGCGAGTATTGCTTCAGGTGTAGCCTATGAAGGGCGTGATGAGAATTGGAAAGAAGGGCAAGCTTAGCCCTAGGTTAATTGGCCCGTTTGAGATTCATGATCGAGTTGTAGAGGTGGCTTACAGATTTGCGTTGCCACCGAGCTTATCAGTCATGCACCCGATGTTTCACGTGTCCATGCTTCAGAAGTATCAAGCCGGTAGCTATTCTAGACCGGCAGGTTCATCAGTTGAGATCAAAGAGTTTTCCTTCTGTTCGTGTTCAGTGGAGAGGTCAGCCTGCTGAGGCATCGACCTGGGAGTCCGAGTCAGATATGTGGAGCCGTTATCCCCATCTTTTCCCCGACTCAGGTACTTCCTTCTTATGTCCGTTCGAGGATGAACGGTTGTTTTAGAGGTGGATGATGTGATGACCCAAAAAGTCATCACTTGTTTTAGAAAACAAATTCAGCGTTTTGAGGCCTAAAAGCCTCCTTTTTACTTCACCTCGATTTGCGTGCGTAATCCGGGCGTGTAGGCAAAAAGCCTATATATGAAAATCTGTAAAAAAATAATAAATTCTGCCTTTAAAATGGATTAAGTTGACTTTGGTCAACATTTTGGGTGAACGGATCTGGATCCGTGATTTGACAATCCCGTAGGGTCCGTACGAAAATATGGGACTTGGGCGTATGCCCGAAATTAAATTCTGAGTTCCGAAGCCCGAGGAATGAATTTTTAAAGAAAATTGTTTTCTGAAATTATTTATGAGTTTTGGAAATGAATTGTGGTTAGAACTTGATGGTATCAGGCCCGCATTTTGGTCCAGGTTCCCGGTATAGGTTTTATATGTGATTTAAGATAAGTCTGTGAAATTTGATAAGAAACGGACTTGGAACGATGTAAATCGGATCATTTTTTAGCAAATTGGAAATTTGAAGTTCTTAAGAAAATTTCATGATTTTGATGCTAAATTCATAGTTGTTGATGTTATTTAGTGATTTGAATGCACGAGCGAGTCTGTATGATGATTTTATGGTGGTGTGCATATTTGGTTTGGAGGCCCGAGGGCTCGGGTGAGTTTTGGATAGGCCACATAGTGAAAATTTCAACTTATAAAATGCTGGTATGTTTTAGACCTACAGGCATTTGCGAGTGCGAAGCCTATCTCGCAAATGCGAGCCATGTATGGCAAATACGAGAAGAGGCCTTGGCAGCTTTCTTCGCAAATGCGAAGTTCCAGTCGCAAATGCGACGCCTGCGTTGAATCCCTTATAGTCGCAAATATGAGACCTCAGTCACAAATGCGACTTCGTAAATGTGATCCCTCCTTCGCAATTCCCATAATAGCAGAGGTCGGGGTTCGCAATTGCGAACCCCTGTTCGCAATTCCCACATCTGAGGCCTGCAACTTTTTATACTTAGCCAAAAAACAACCCTTTTTCACATCTTTTCAAAACAAAAACTCCCTAGGGAGATTTTTCCAAGACAACTCTTCTTCCAAATCGATTGTAAGTCAATTTAAACTCATTTTCTTCAATCTTTAACATCTTTTAACATGATTTCAACTCAAAATCAATGATTTTCATGGGGGAAATTGGGTGTTTTGGGTAGAACCTAGATTTTTCAAAAAATGGGGATTTGGACCTCGATTTGAGGTCCGATTTCAAAACAAATTATATATTTGAGTTCATGTGTAAATAGGTAGTCAGGTTTTAGTTCGAACCTCGGGTTTTGACCGTATGGGCCTGGGGCTGATTTTTGACTTTTTAGGGAAAGCTTTAGAAAAATTATTTCCATGCGTTAGAAATTATTTATTTAAAATTTATTGATGTAATTAAGTAACTTGTGACTAGATACGAGTGAATTGGTGGTGGAATCGCGAGGTAAAGCTTTAGTTGAGGCTTGAACTGTGTTCGTGGCATCGAGGTAAGTGTTTGGTCTAACCTTAGCTTGAGGGATTAGGAGTTGTGTCCTATTTGCTACTTGTTTCTTATTGAGTACGACGTATAGGTATGGTTACGAGTATCTATACGTCGGTGTCGAGCATGACCATGAGTCTAAAATTGAATTTTGTGTGTTATTGAGAAATACTACGAATGCCTAAGTTGTTGACCCTCTGTGATGAGCAAGTTTTATAATTTTCTATTATATAGAAAAGAGAAGTTAGTCGACCAAGGGTATAATTGTCATTTTAGGTTGCCATTTTATTTTATCAAGGTCAAACCTCTTATTTAGTTCCCCAAAGTAATAAGTAGTAATCTGGTTCAGTACATACCCACACAATTCTAGAAGAATCTCTTGTGAGAACAAGAAACCCTCAGTTGTTTCATTTGATTTCTCTTCGTGGTCTTTCAATTTTAGTAAGTTTTTCTCTCAACTATTGCTTTAATTTTCTTCCAATTCTTATCAAAGACTACTCTATTAAAATGGTAATTTTATCCTTGTCTCATCTTTCTCATTCCAAAAATCATATGCAAAGCTGCTCTTCTTATTCCAACAATCGTCATCAATTTTATACTACTACTTCACTTCTCTTCATCTTCTCAGCGGGCATGTAAGGTATGCTTTTCTTTAATGTTTTCCCAAATCTTCTTCTAGCTCTTTTTAGTTTTTCGAATGTATAGCTGAAATCCATGGTTGTTGTTGCAATGTTTATGCCTAAATGTCTCTTCAATATTCTTAGGCATTCACTTTATACATTTTAATTTGCATGATTGTTATTTTTCTTTAAACTTTCAAAGTCTACTCTTTCAGCTCTTTTCGTCTTCACAGTTCAGTGTTACATTTTATTTCGATTATGCTTTTCTTTCAATTTTTGCCTAAACTTCTTTCCAGTTTTCTTTGCACTTTCCAGTTTCATGGCTGAAATGAGTGACTAATGTTGTCTTTTTCTTTTGATCCTCTTAAATTTTCCACATTTGCGCACCAGGAATATATTTCTATATCAAGATCTGATCCTCTAAAATTTTAGAGATAATTGTTATAATCTAGAATATCAAATTCTGATTCTTTTTTTATTTTATCTGTATAATTCCAGATTTTATGGGATTTAGATAATTTTGTTTCTAACCTCTTCTTGTATATAAAGCCATGTATATGATATTCAAAGACATGAATGAGATTATTCAAGTTTCTTACTCTTTCCACATGGTATCAGAGCGTTAGGCTTATTCATGACTGATTTTTTTTCCGTTCATCCATCTTTTCATCACATTTGTCCTCTTTATCCGCCCAAGGGTTGAAACAATTTGAAAACCATGTCCGAAAAGAGTACTATTGCAAATACTCTAGCCTCTAAAAATGTTTCTGCCACCTTAAAGCATAGCTCTACAGTTTCAACTGGAGATTTACACAAATATTCAAGCCTCTTATCGGTTGAATGGGAAAAATTATCTAAAATGGTCTCAGCTTGTTCATACCTTTCTAAAAGGTAAACGAAAATTAAGTCATCTCCTCGGTACAGGACCATCCAAAGAAGACCCCAAGTTTGATGCATGGGATGAACACGATTCAATGGTGATGTCATGATTATGGAACTCCATGCTTCCAGAAATTTTAGAGATGTTGTTATGGTTCTGAATACTGCTAAGGAAATTTGGGATGCAGTAAAGGAAACATACTCTAAAGTTCATGATGCAACCACGATCTATGAAATAAAACAAAATTATCTGCAACAAAACAGGGAGCTCGATCTTTCACTGAATATTCCAACCTTTTAGAGGGGTTATGGCAAGAGACGTATCACTATAAATGCATTCAAATACGTTGCACAGACGATGCTATAATTTTGAAAAGATTTATTGAAAAAGAAAGGATTAATGATTTTCTTGAAGGGCTAAATGCAGAGTTTGATGTTGTACGAGTGCAAATTTTAGGGAAAGAAGATCTGCCATCATTGAATGAGACAATGGCCATTATACGGGCAGAGGAAGAACGGAGGAGTATTATGCTTGAAACTTAAATAAATGAAAGACCGGCTCTTATGACAAAAGGGACAAATAAAAAGGAGTCTGGGGTTTCACAATTTAAGAGCACTGTCAAGCCCGCAAGTTCATTCAAACCGCTTGTCAACAGGGACAATCTTTACTGCACTTATTGCAAAAAGTACCGAGATACGAGAGGGATATTGGAAACTCAATGGTAAACCTCTAATCAAAAATACTTTTGATGGAAAGCAGGCGCACATTGCTAGCAGCCCTCAAATTGATGAAAAACGTCCATTAGTCCCAGAATTCAACAAAGAAGATATTGAGAAATTGAAGACATTGGAATCTCTAGAGATATCATCTTCGGTAAGTAATTGTTCAATGACCTTTGCAGGTATTTCTTCCACTTTTGTTGCTAATGTTAGAGACAACTTTTCTTCAATATGGGTGGTTGATTCCGTGGCAACTGATCATATGACTTGTTCCTCTTATCCCTTTATATCATATTCACCTTGCCGTAGCTATAAAAAAATAACTATAGCCAATGGTTCAGTTATTAATGTAGCTGGCCAAGGAGACATACAACTGGAAAGTCTTTGACTCCACTAATTCCCATTCCACCACTGCATCAAAGAACAACCATATTTGCCCATTAATATTTTCATAAGCCGTCTCCGTATTCAACGTTCTTCTATATCTATCAATGAATCTCTTCTTTTAAAAGGTTCTATCAATGCAACTACACAAAAGTTATGCTCCATATTCATGTTTATCACCCTAGGAAAGGCCTGCTGTGTATTCACAGACCTTATATTCCATATTAATGTCTTGATCATCATTTAGATATAGAAGTTGCCCTCCTGGACATAATTCTTAAAGGTTGTTGTGACTCTTTATTCTGATTCTTCTTTGTTTTCTTGTCTCATTTAGCACTAAATGTAGGTGATAGATCTGCGTCCCTAGCCACCTGTTTGGAGTTTTCTTTTGTTGATTCATCATCTCCCTTATCCTCCATAGGATTTTGTCTCATTAAGTCTTCATAATTAGTGCCACATTATGTATAACTAAATCATGTAGATGTTGTAGTGGAGTCTTCAGTGGAACATTGATGGATATCAATTATTCTTATATTTTAATAAAGAAATATAATATTTTAGATATAAAACATGACCAATTTATATCCCATTCTCGTACTTTTCTAACAATTCTTGCAGGAAGAAGAATACATGAAAAAAAAGAAAAAGAAAGAACCTATAGTTCAAGGAAGAAGGATAATCCATTACAACTTCATCTAAGACTACACAAAGTCAAGAGATATAAAAGTCGCCAAAATTTCATGACAAATTGCCATGTCAATTTCTCATCAAGGCCATATGATATATTGATATTATCTTGCAAATTCTCACCAAGGTCTTGTAGAAATTTTCCTATAAATAGGCATATATTTGTAGAAGAAAGAGCATCCCACTCAAGATACTAGATATTTTCATTTCTATACATCTTACTGCGTCAAGAGAAACCAAAATGAATTTTTTGATTTTTTAGCATAATTCCTCTTCTACTACTTCAAATCATGGTATGGCTCCTCATTTTTCAGTTTTTGTTTCTTATTCAGATGTATTCTATGTTTTGGATATTTATGCTTCTGCAACTGTGAAAGAATTCCCTAGCAAAAGTTCAGATTTGTATTCTTAATTTTGGCTACAAAAATTAAACACATAATTCAGCCTCAATCCCTAGAAAAATATTCAGGGAATAGAAAAGTTGCAGAGAGATCGAATACGAATCATAACAATGGTGAGCACTCTGGAAAAATATATGCTGACAAATTAAGAGGACTAAGAGATGTGCATTACATAAACTAAACTTTCTACACGTTAAAATTCTTGAAATACCACTTTATTATTTTCAAGATACGCTGTCATCGGTTTCTTTCAAAGACTGTCTTCCTAATCTTGTACAAGAGATCAGGGATTAACATACACTCTTTCTTAGTTACTCATCTAATTTAGGAGAGCTATTCCAATGAAAGAGGGTTCTTAACTTTCAAAAATTGTATTTACTAGGTCAGAAGTTGATTATTGTTTCTTTTGAGCTTCTAGATCGTATATGCAAAAGTTTAATAAAAAGTCCTTTTTGATGGAATTGAATTTTAGGCCCCACACAACCGGAAGACTTGGAGTAGCTAAGAGGACTTTTTTTAATTTTATTTTGTTGAGAAAGATGGTCATCTAATTAAAATTTATTTCCTTTTCTTTAAGTGTTGGGACAAGCTAATGAGACCAGTATTTTGACATAGCAATTTAAGAGATTTAAAATAGTTGCAATATATCCATGGATTTGTCAAGCATTTATATACTAATAGATGCCGAATCTTTCACTAGGTTCCGTCAAAGAAATATTTAAATGGTATATTCTAGAGGTATTGATTTTATCTCCTCTAACCAAAACCATTGATTGTATGGACAATGCATCTCAGACGGTCCATTAAAATGCAAGTTGGTTCTGTCTCTCATTGTATCTATGCCGGCTAAATTACACTTTTGTGCTTGATTGTTTTATTTTTTATTTGATAATATCTTATTTTCTTAAAACATTCTTCTATTTGTTGTTTGTTATGCATCCTTATAGTCGTATATGCATTATCTCTACAGAAAGATTGAAACTAAAATATTATTTTTCCTTTGAGGTGATATCTTGGGATGTTAATTGAATATTACAGTAGAAAGGAAGAAGGTTAATCAGTCTTGTAAACATGCATTATAGTTTGCTAGATGATTAATCCATGTTATATAAACAGATTAAGTTCTTGAATTTTTAAGTTTTAAAGTAAGATATATAAAGTTTTCAGAAAAATGGTGCATCTGGCACATAAAGTGATTTGCAAGTTGTCTTCAAGAATTTTTTTATTAAATTTATATTATGGATTCTGAAATGCTATTCCTTTTGGGTATTTGTTACTTTCAGTTAAAAGCTATAATTGATTTGAGAAACAAGCTGCTAATGACACTCTGAGTGAAAGAAAGATTTGTATAACCTGTCTGTTCGTTGATTCTGACAAGCAACTAAATCTTTTTACTTATCTCCATACTTCTTCATTAGCCAAACTTCATAAGAGGATTTTGATCAAGTGTTGAGTCAAAAGTTGTATTGCACTTCTCTAAGCTATAAGTATAGAAAATTTGTGCATAAATTTTTCCTGTAATTAGATAGTTATGATCTATTGTTGAAACCTTAGTTGTGAATATATTTCTTAGTTCATTTATTGCAATTCAATTTGAGCCAAATAAAAATGTTCTGACCATAAAATATTATGGCAAGGATAGTAAAGACAAAGTTGTAAATGGTAGTGATCCATGTGTGTTGAAAAATTGGGGTAAAGTTTATAACTGGGCCTTTTAAATGCTATTGTTGCTATATGACTACTAGGTAGCTCCATGCCATACAGTTCGAAGCTGAATATTCTGATTTAATGTAGTATGCAAGACCACTAGGAAGTGATAGTAGGTAGACAATTGATCACATAAAATCACATTCATTGAGTTAAGAGGTGTGTGTAAGAAATTTATGCTCTATTAATTTATTCTTTTGATGAGAATCGGTTTCTATTCATGTCCTCTATCTAAAGTTACCAAGATCCATCGCTGATACTTTGAATGGCCACACTCAATGCAGTTAAATTTTGGCTGCTCAGTGATTGTTATTTGAATCTGCAGGTAATATCATGTAGATTCATTTTCTTCGTTTTGGTTTCAAATTCAATTTTAGGGGTGTTTGACATAAACTTTATATATTTATTTGATATCTTTATTTGTGCTTTATCTATGAAGATTTGTATGTGACTTTGGTGAAATTCCATTTTTGGAATAAGTAGAATCACTTAAGAACAAGTATCTGATTTCAAGTTGCCTCATATATCACTAAGCTGATGAATCTCTCTCTCTTGCGTGAGAATACTACGAGAGATAGCTAGATTTTGTGAAGGTCCTTTGCTAGATTGTACCAGCAATGTAGAATATATGGATGAATATCTAGCTTATCCAGAAGGATAAATAGTGCAAGTCCCTCGAGCCATATGCACATTTCAATGCTATGCTGCTTATGCTGCTTGGAGGCATTTAGAATTTATATTAGTCAATATAGTAAGCTACTAAAAAAAATCTTATCATCTCATCCAATCATGATAGAAACTTTTCTATATACTTGTGGAATGATGCGTTCCATTAGCGCCTCATGTCATGTCTTCTAAGCATTGTAGTTTTTTTTTGGCTTTTGAAGTGGGAATATGTTGTGTCTTTTTCTGGAATTTAGCTTTTTTTATTTTAAACTTGTAATTTCAGTAGAGTAAACTGTCATGCTAAAGAATTATTATGTACGGTATAGTGTATACAACCAAATATTATATATTTTGTATTTGTATGATATTTATATATTCAGCTATTCAGTTCCCCTATTGCAACTATTATAATTAATTTTCTGCTATAATCAATTTTATGCTTGTGTGAAATCTAAATATACTACGACCGAAGAAGTGTTCCCCGCGTTGGGCCCGTGCTAGCACGGACAATTATAATCTAGTATTCTCATAGAGATTACTTATGGTTAAGCATTGGTGTTAGTTGAGGTAGTAGATGTTGGAACAGGTTTGGTTATAGCTGATTTTCCCTTGTCGAAAGGTATTTACTTATACTGTCGATTCCCTTGTCGGGATAGTGTAGTTCCTTGTTAATCCCTTGTCGTGACTCTTGTTGTGATTATTATTGATTGTATATACGGATCGGGTTGCGCACCGCAATAATAATATATTTGGATCGGGTTGCACGCTGCAACAATGATATATCTGGACCGGGTTGCACGCTGCAACAATGATATGATTGGATCGGGTTGCACGCCACAACAATAATATAATCAGATCAGGTTGCACGCCGCAACAGTGATAAATGATATGGATATGGTTGTACGCCGCAACAATGTTGTTATATGTTGGGATCGTGTTGCGCGCCACAACAATTATTGATACAAAGTGTTTATGGATTGGATACAAGTTCCTTATTGTTTCATTGTGAGTTCTAAGTTGTCCTTATGCTTTTGTTCTTGATGTACTGTTGATACTAATATACCCCGCAGCATGTACCCCCTCCCATATTTACTTGTTCATCTCCGTTTTATTTTGCACTGTATATTATATAATTGTATAGGTTTATTTGGTAGTATGGTCCTAGCCTCGTCACTACTTCGTTGAGGTTAGGCTACGCACTTATTAGTCGGTTGTACTAATACTATACTCTGCACTATATTGTGCAGATCCCAATACTGCAGATTTCATAACGCAGTGAGGTTTCAGCTTCTTGCCTACCAGGCAACCCGAGGTAGTCATGCAGGCGTCCGCAGGCCTTGGCGTCTCCTTCCATCTATTTTTCCTGCTTCTCTTACGTAGTTCTAGAGACAGAATTTTATTATTTCTTTCATATCCTTATTTGTAGTATTCTTAGACAATTTGTGAAGTTGTGACATCAAATCTTGGATGGTTTTGCTATGGGATGGTATTAGTAGTACGACTAACTTGAATTTTATTTCTTCCGCTCGTTAAATTATGTTACTATAAATTGTCGATGCTAAGTCCTTAAATGAAAAAAAATGGAAGACAGGTCAAATAGTTCAGTTAGTTGGCTTTCCTAACTTTCACTAGTAGGCATCATCACGACTCCCGAGAGTGGGAGATCCGGGTCGTGACAATGTGCTAGTTGGAAATCTCAAAACTTACGAAAAGAAGAAGAAGAAGAAGGACAGTGAAAGAAGAGAACAAAAGAAGGAAAAGAACCTGGTACTCAAAGCTGAAGGCAATGACTCAAGTGAAGAGGACAGTATAATGGCTTACTTAACCAAAAGGTTTCAGAAGAGGGTCAGAAGAAATGGACGAGTACCAAAAAGGGGCACCACTAGCAGACTAAAGAATTATGATCTCTGTCATAAGTGTGGAAAGCCAGGGCATTTCATCAAAGATTGTCCTCTCCTAAAGCAAGAACACTTTAAGTACAACTCTAATAAAGTAGCCAAAAGGAACCCAGTTCCTGACAAATGCTTCAAAAGAAAGAATAACGTTGACAACGTTTTGAAGCAAGCTCTTGCAACATGGGAAGATTCCTCAAGCGAGTCTGAAGGAGAAACTAATGTAGGTGACAGTTCCATGATGGCAGTTGAAATTAAAAGAAATGAATATGATTAAATATTCACTTTGATGGCACAATCAGATGATGATAATGATGAGGTAAATTCCAGGGATGTTTAGAGAAAACTGAAATCCTACTCCCCTAAGAAACTCATGTCATTAGCAAATGTACTAATTGATGCCTATCGTAGTCTGGTAGAAGATAAAGATGCCCTGAACTTAGAAGTAGGAGAAGATGAACAAACCAGAGATGATTTGGTAGTACGTGTAGTTGATCTGAAGGAAACCATAAGTAATTTGGAGAATGAAAAAATGGTTTTAACTGAAAAAATTGCTAATGTAGAGAATGAAAGAGATGATTTGGTGGTTGTAGCCGTTGACTTAAAAGAAACCATTGAGAATTTAAGTAAAGATAAGAATGTGCTAGCAAAGAGAGTGACTAAGATTGAGGAGGAGTGAGATGACCTCTTAACAGTGATTGCAGATATAAGGAAACTATAGAGGGACTCGGAACAGAGTCTAGGCCTGGAAATTCTGAGAAAGGAAAAGAGATAGCCAGTGTGTTGAACTTGAGAAAAACAAGCATCTCCAAACTGAACTGGAAAGAGTAAAAAATAATCTTGAAAAGTCCCTTAAGTGGACCTGGTCCTCAGAAGCTATTACTGCCATACATGTCAATCATGGTGGAAAAAGGCAGGGAATAGGGTTTCAAAGGGAGATAACCCCTTACAACCCCCATAGCAAGTATGTTACTGTACCGGATAATTGTCTATGTACCCACTGTGGGAACAATGGGCATTTTAAGGAAAATTGCCAAGCCAGGGTCCAGTTTATTCAGAAAAACACAGTCTTTGCTAAAAAGGTAACTACTAAAAAGGGACCAGGTGCCACCCATAAAAAACACATGTTACCTGTATGGACCAAGAGAGCTCTTATTCATCCTCTTGCCTACTACAAGGGACCCAAACATGTTTGGGTTCCTAAAACTAACTCTTGATTTTCTTGTGCAAGGAACAGTGAAAGGAAACAGTCAATAATGGTTCATGGATAGTGGATGTTCAAAGCACTTGACTGGGAATATTATGGACTTTCTTTCACTAAAAGCCCTGCAAGGAGGGAGTGTATCCTTTGGCAATGGGAAAAGGGGTACATTCTCGGAGTTGGAAAAGTCAGGAAATCACTCAGTTACTCAATTGAGAATGTGTACTATGTCAATTGTCTCAAGTACAGTCTCCTAAGTGTTTCTCAGATATGTGATAAAGGAAACAAGGTGGAGTTCTTGTCCAAGATATGCACAGTTACAAATCTGGTAACTGGTGAAGTGGTACTTCTGACTAAATGATACAAGAACATATATGTTGCTAATTTTGAGTCTCTACAAAGTGGTGATATGAGTTGCCTGAAAGTTATAGATAATGTTGCTGAACTTTGGCGCAAAAGACTGGGACACGCAAGATTCTCTCTTCTGAATAAACTTATTCAGAAAGACCTGGTCCGTGGTCTGCCCATGTTAAAGTTCAAAGAACATAAAGTCTGTGACGCCTGTGCTAGAGGGAAGCATGTGAGTTTTCATTCAAGTCTAAGAAGGATGTCAGCACCTCAAAGCCACTTGATCTCCTTCATATGGATATGTGTGGGCCTATGAGAGTACAAAGAAGGGGAGGAAAAAGATACATCTTTGTGATAGTGGATGACTACCCCAGATTCACCTGAACCCTATTTCTTAGAACAAAAGATGAAACTTTTGAGGTATTCGTGGCCTTTGTGAAGAAAATCTAGGTAAATATGGAGTCTAAAGTAGCATGCATTATATCGAATCATGGAATAGAATTTGGCAATGCCAAATTTAATGAATTCTGCAATGAAAATGGCATTACTCACAATTTCTCATCCCCAAGAACGCTCCAACAAAATAGATTTGTGGAAAGGAAGAATAGAACTCTTGAGGAAATGGAAAGAACAATGTTGATCAACAGTGGGATTGCAAAGAACTTCTGGGCTGAAGCTGTCAACACTGCGTGCTACTTGGTGAACAAGTGCATGATCAGATCTCTCCTGAACAAAACCCCCTATGAGTTGCTGAATGGAAGGACACCCAAGCTGACTCATCTAAGAATATTTGGGTGCAAATGTTATGTTCTCAATAATGGAAAGGATCGGCTTGGAAAATTTGATGCCAAAAGTGATGAAGGAATTTTTTTGGGGTACTCTTCTCAAAGCAAAGCTTACAAGATATACAACAATCAGACTCAGTGTGTTTAGGAAAGTGTTCATGTATTCTTTGACGAGTCTTATCCCTCATGTGAGATAATCAGCAAGGATGATCAAGATGGAAAGCCTCTGCTGGTTCCAGGTAACGTCATTGACATGACAAACGGAAAGGCAGACATGATGAGTCAAGTGAAGGAGCCAAGTGGAGATGATGCAACTTCTTCCTCAAGGGAACCAGATACTAAAATTACAACTGCTGAAGCTGAAGAGAGAGTTGTTGATGTATTGCAAGGTACTCCACAGGTGGCTAAGAATAGAATACAAAGGAACCAATCAGATCTACCCATCTCCTCTACAAATGAGCCACAAATGCCCAACTGGAAAAGCAAAAGCTCTCATCCTCTTGATAACATAATTACCCCTCTAGATTCCGGAGTGCAAACCAGATCAAAAGCTAGAGATTCACTCGCCTTCTTAGTCTTTCTTTCCCAAATAGAATCCAAAAACATCAAGGAAGCCTTAAAGGATGCAGACTGGATTACAGCTATGCAAGATGAGTTGCATCAGTTTGAAAGGAACAATGTATGGCACCTGGTACCTAGACCCTCAGATCGAACCATCATAGGAACCAGGTGGGTATTCATGAATAAGCTTGATGAACATAGAAATACTACAAGGAACAAGACTAGGATAGTGGTTCAAGGTTATAATTAGGAGGAAGGGATTGATTATGATGAGACGTTTGCTCCGGTTGCTCGCATGGAAGCTATTAGAATCTTAATTGCCTTTGCATCACATATGGAATTTACTCTGTTCCAAATAGATGTCAAAAGTGCATTTCTAAATTGGATTTCTTAAGGAAGAAGTCTATGTGAAGCAAACTCCAAGGTTTGAATGCCATGAACACCCTGAATATGTGTTTAAACTGGACAAGGCATTGTATAGGTTGAAGCAGGCTCCTTGAGCTTGGTATGAAAGGCTATCAAAATTTCTCTTAGAAAATGGTTTTACAGGAGGAAAAATTGACAACACCCTGTTCCTGAAGAAACAGGAGAGGAACCTGCTCATCGTTCAAGTATATGTTGATGATATCATTTTTGGGGAAACAATTGATTCACTATGTGAGGAATTTGATAAACTCATGGGAAGTGAGTTTTAAATGAGTATGATAGGTGAGTTGAATTTCTTCTTGGTTCTTCAATTGAAGTAGTCCACAAAGGATACATTCATCTTCCAGCAAAAATATATCAAAGAGCTTCTGAATAGGTTTGATATGGAAGCATCAAAAGTGATAGAAACTCTCATCGCCACTGCTACTCGACTAGACATAGATGAGTCTGGATCTCCTATAAATCAAACCATGTATAGAGGCATTATTGGGTCTCTTCTCTACCTTACTGACAGCAGACCTGATATTGTCTTTAGTGTGGGGCTATGTGCAAGGTTTCAATCAAATCCTAAGGTGTCTCATCTGAAGGCTGCCAAAAGAGTTTTAATATATCTTAAGGAAACATAGGACATGGTCCTGTACTACCCCTCTTGTGACAATTTTAATCTTATTGGGTATGTTGATACTGACTATGTTGGTTATCTTGTGGAAAGGAAAAGTACTTCTGGAATGTCTCACTTTCTAGGATCATGTCTTATCTCATGGGGCACAAGGAAGCAAAACTCAGTGGCTCTTTCAACAGCTGAAGCAGAATTTGTAGTTACAGCTTCTTGCTGCGCTCAACTCCTATGGATCAAACAGCAATTGGAAGATTTTGGTGTATACACTAAATGTGTGCCTCTTCTATGTGATAACACAAGTGCACTCAACATGGCTAAGAATCCAGTTCAACACAAAAGAACCAAGCACATAGATGTGAGTCATCATTTTTTGAGGGATAATATGGAGAAGGGGCTTATTTGTATGAAGTTCTACAGTACAGAAGATCAAATTGCATATATCTTCATGAAAGCATTGAGTAGGGAGAATTTTGAAAGAAATAGGATGAAGCTGGGGCTACTGAAGCCTAATAGAGAACCTGATACCCATCAGTTGGCTATGAAATTCACCTTCAGGTAATATTAGCTAAAGTGTTTTTCGGCCAAGTGTAACTCACTTCAATACCGTTGCAGGTAGACATGCATGATGATTATAGAAGTTGTAGATAGACTGCATGGTCGATAAAAGAGGATTGAAATTTTCAAATACAGGTCAAGAACCTGGTTCTTGTACCAAAGGTTAGTAGTCTTGTGCATTCTCTCATACATATCTTAAAAGGGTGAAAATATCAATGCCATGTCATCCACCTTTTTAGACTCTGTTGTCATGTCTTTTCATTTCAAATCCTTTCCATCTCCCTCTGAACTGTCGCAACTCCCCACACACTACTGCCGTTTCAGAACCGATTTCTCTCTCTCCCTCATAATTATCCTCTCTCATTAAAACCCTCTCTTCTCTTGACCGATCACATTTACTCTCATCAGACCTTCTCCAACAAATTCTCAACTCCATCTCTGCAATGGCTGACAATCACTCGAAAATCCCTTCTTCAATAGAAAGTAACCCAGAGAAAACCCTTGAGTCCTCCATCCCTGGTGAACCCACAGTCACCATTCCAGTCTCAACCACTGAAAATACCTCCAACCTAGATTTCCCTACACTCTCCTATTCAAATGCGACTATCTCAAACCTCTCTCTCCCTCTAAGTGATGAGGACTCAAAAACCCAAAATATCGATAATCCTTCATCTATATAGACTGAGATTCTCACTGAACAGGGTAATAGTGGAGAACACGGTAAAGTTCCAAAGTTTGTAAAGGTTTCAGGGGCTAGGGTTGATCAACCTTCCGCCATTCTTACTTCAGATTCTGTGGTGTCCATGGAATCTCCAGAAGAGGAAACCGTTGCAACCATTTTTGTTGTATCTGAAGATGGAGTAGTGCATGAGGTAGTTTCTGGTGTACCCAAGTCTCAGAGAAATGAGACACAGGGGTTAATGGAAGAAGGAGCCATGGTGCTGTTTGAAAGCTCTGCACCAGTAGAAACTAATGGGACTTCTTGTTAAGGACATGACACCTCTCTAGAGGAAACAGGTCAAGGATCCCTCTCCTATGTCAGTTCTGCTCCTGCACCTTCTCCACACTTTGTTGTTGCGCCTTTGGAAATTTTGGTTCCTGAGATGAGGTCTAGCAATGAGGAAGACCAAGACAACATTGCTCTTGATGCATTTATTGTCAAGCGAAGGACAGTAATCACTCCTGAGTCTTATACTAAGCGACCTACTACTAGGTTGCATGCAAAAGAGGCTTATGAGTCTGCCCTCCAAAAGAGCAAAAGGAACAGTAAAAAGAAAAACAAGAGGTTGGTGAAAAATGGAGAAGTAGTATGTGATAAGGATGTCCCCGTGGTGGAAGTTGATAAGGAAGAGACAGATGAACCTAGTTCCGTGGTTAAAAGGTCCCAGAAGAAGAAGCAATCTGCTTTAGTGGAAGATGTTACAAACCCCAGTTCAAAGGTAAAAGTTGTTGTGAAAAGTGGAAAATTGAAAGATATTGTGAGTGAACCATCATTTTCTGATAAGGATGTTTTGGACAAGTCTGGTGGAGGAAAATCAAGTGTTGTGAAGTTTGGCAAGAGAAAGTTGGAACTTGCGAAGGAACCTGATTCCGCAAAGAGAGAGAAAAGTGAAACTATGTCTGCTACAGAACGATTGAGGCAACAAAGGGTCTTGTGGGGTCGTTCCTTTGACCCAACAATTTCTGAAATGGCCGGCATAAGGCAAATAATTGAGATGGTTGAGGTTCAAAAGTGGGAGCATTTGTTCCAAATAGATGCCCCCAAAGTGTATGAGGTTGATGTTAAAAGCTTCTATGTCGACCTCTTTCCTGTTGATACCGACCATATTTGTGCCATAGTTAATGGGGTGGATATCGTATTTGATATGGATCTGCTTGAGGATATTCTTAAAGTCCCTACTGTTGGTGTGTCTTCTGTAAAGTATGTATGTGGGTCAAACTTCAAAAATGCAATTGTAAAGGAAGGTGCAAACCAGCAGGGGGAAGGATTCACAAGAAAGCCTTGTTGCCTGTTTATCAGTTATTGTTCGAGCTGGTAAACAATGTTCTTCTACCCAGTGCTGAGAGGAGGTCCATGGTTTCAAAATCAGATTTGTATCTAATGGAGGCACTTAATGGATTTTCAGCTGTGAATCTGCCTACTGTCATGATTGAGCACATGCAGAAGGTAGCAACTTTCAAGGATGGAAATCATGGTCTTCTGTGTGGGTTTCTTCTTACACACGTGTTTAAGTTCTTCAAAGTTCCATTGGTACAGTGCAAAGTAGGGACCAAGAAGCAGACCTTCTCTCAAACAACATTGGAGTAATATGAGTGCATCGAAAAGAATGGGGGGTAGGCAGTACATCGACAATCTCTCAACTCATCAATTCTCAAAACAGCGCAAGATTCGAAGGTTGAAGGCGAGGAACGCTATCCTGGAAGGTCAGCAAGCCCAAGGGGCCTAGGGTCAAATGAGGAGATAGCTCGTTTGACAAAAGAAAATGCTGATCTCAAGACACAAGTGGAGAACCTGAAAGAGATACCGCTCATCGAGCAAACGTTGGCGAATTTCCAAACAGATCTAGTTCTCCAAACCCTTACTGCAACTTCCAAGCCCTCTACTCTTAGTGCCCCCTAGGCAACCCCTTTTCAGTGACCAGTTTCTGGATGTTCTATTCTTGTTTTGATGACTTGGAAATTGTTTTTGTTTTTTTATATGGATGGGATGCACCTGTACTACTCTCGATGACAACAGTCTAATTTGTGCATTTGCTGCATAGCAAAGGCATATATTTTCTATTTATAACAACTATCCTATTTTGTTATCTAATGCTTATGTTCTCTACTTCTCTTTTCTATCATGTTGTGTGCACATATGTGACATGAGTTAGCTAGGCTAGACTTCTTTATGTTGATTGCCTGCTTGTGTATTTTTAATGATGCCAAGAGGGGGAAGTATAAGTGAAACAGGGATCTGATTAAGGGGGAAGCATAAAGTCAGGGGGAACTTGTGAAGTTCCTGTTGTTTCATCTGGTTATTTCTGTTCTAATATGTTATCAATGTCTAAGATTGTCATCATCAAAAGGTGGAAATTGATGGGTTTTCAATGTCTTAGCTTTTTGTTTTGATGATCTAACAAACTTAACGTTAAAGAACTAGATAGGGAACCTGACATACTTGATACACATTGATAATTAACGGACTCCAGCTAATGTGAACTGCTGCAACTTTAGAAGATAGAGAACCAACACAGGGACCTGATCCCTTGTGTTTCCCTGGCAGCAGTACGGAAGTCAACTGTGTATAGTTGGAAAGTGACTGCCACAGAAACAGTGCACACAATGTAGCACAATTCTGCAGTCACTTGTTCCTTTGACCAACCAAGTGCTTACAGCATTCAAGTGATGTCATCCAAGTTGTATTTACAAGAGCATTACAACAAAACATCACTTGAACACTTGAGAATTTACTTCAAGCATTCAAGCCATCTGATATTCGAGCATTAAATTCTCAAGTGCATCAAGAACAAAGTTTAACTCTGCTACAGATCAATTCCTAAATCAAGTATCTTATTGTCCTTAGTTGAGTTGTAACTTTGTAATTGTTCTTCATTGTAACTCTTGATTTTCTTAGCTAGAAGCGTTGCTTAGGAATCCCTTTGTAAAACCATAAACCCTTAGTATTTGTGTCATGACTAGAGTTAGTCATGAGTTGACGTCTTTAAAATAGATGTATTGCAAAGTGGCTTGTAATAGGTGTATAAGTTAGTAAGAGATTAAGAGTTTAATTCCTAGATTACATAAGTTGTAATCTAAACCCTGCTCATAGTGAAGTTGAAATCCTATCAGTGTAGGTTGTGATTTTTTTATTCCCTTGAGCATGGATTTATTTCATGTAAAATACCCTGTCTTATTCACTTATTGTTTCATTAGCATTCTCACTAGAAACTCATAGAAGACCTGATACTCTATAGTTTGGTGGACTCATATAAATTATCATCTTTGTTCAACAGAGTAGCCTCATATTTATATAAAGGCGACGACGGTTCGGCGACACTAGTGGCCGACCGGTGCTGACACACATTTGATGTTTTGGGGAAGCGTGCTGATGTGACATTTCCGATCACTTCAAAGCGCCTACGTCACGGACATGACGTCACCATAAGAGGCTCGGAAAAATCGAGGTTCAAATCGTTGGTTATCATCTTATTCTAAGAAATGCGGGAACTATCTGTATACGGTCGAAATCATATGCCTCCGATTTATAGGCTCGAGGTTCCGTCCTAGGTCCGAGACCGGGTGAGGTCAAGTTTGAAGTCGGTGGACTAGACTCGAGCTCGAAGACAGAGTGCAATGCCCGGATAGGAGTTCGAGGAATACTGAGGCCAAGTGTGCTCGACCCCGAAATAGTACTGTTATGGGTTTGTAACAGAATGAGCTAATTTCTGCCACGTCCCCAAGATCGTGGCGCAAATCCCGGAATATGATTGTACGATTCCGTACTAAGCAGTTAGACATCTGTATCAGGAATATTCTGTACTATAAATAGAAATATTCCATTTTTAAGATTCCCCTATTATATAAAGGGGGACCCCAATTATTTGTATGACATATAATCACTGAGAAAAAAATATACTCTCTACTTTTTGCTTACTGTTCATCAGCATTGTCTTTTAGCTTTACTGCTCTTGCTTTACTTTTCTTACTTTATTGCTTTTGCCCCGTCTCGAGGTCACCATCTTGAGGTCACTAGTGCTAAGTATCATTGGTTTGATTCACTTATCTCTTTCATTTCTACTTCATATTTCATTTTATTAATTGGTATTGAACTAAATTACATATTTTTAAAATCACAAATCAAATTTAATTGTTATTTGTATTTTTTAGGTAAACGAATATTGTAGGCCAACCTCTAATTAAACCACCTCTACAAACATAAATATCCACATTTCCAATGGTTGCTGACTAATCCCTTCTCTAGATATTCATCAAAACATCTCCAAAGAAATAGCAACAAACACTTAAGAGTAGAAAAGTTCCTCAGTTTTTTCACAAAAGTGAGAAACTACCCGAGGTAAAATTTTGGTTCTTTTTTTAAATTTTTATAAACTAACAGTGATTCGGTCAAGCAGTAATTCCTCTTGTTGCCCGATACGCAGGCTCGACCCATGGAGCTGTAATTTGTATGTCCAATTATACAAGGTAATAAAGGAGTGTGTAGCAGAGGGGATATTGATAAGATAAGCTGCATTTGCCTTATTTGACATTTTTTCTAGAACAAAATAAAATCTTTGAATTTATGGATTAGCAATAATCTATTGAGATGCCATTTCAGTGCCATCTTTCTGTCGAGTCTGATTCACCGGATCAATTAAAAACGAATATCATCTTTCCCTTACCAAATTACGAAAGGAAACAAAAAAAAAAAAAGACGCGAAGATAAAAACTAGGTGTATCCACAAATTATGATAGTACCAGTACATCACGAAGCGCAAGTAAAAATAGCACGGGCTAGCCAGTTTTTGGAGATATATCGGAGATTTGAGCACCTATGTATGAACTTTCAATATATTATGCTAGACTAGTATATTATACTGGAACATACTGGAGTTCCAGTATAATAATATACTGAAATATTTTTCGGATTTTTAACAGTGTTTTCGTTCAGATTTATCTTTACATAAAAAGTGGCTAAATTTCAATTACTTTTGAAACTATAGCTGTTTTTCAATGACCACTTATAAATCTGCTATTTTTAAATTTCTCCCCAAGTACAATAGAAAATAGAAATTTTTACACCCTATAGAAAACCTTAGTACCTTATTTATTTTAAATAAATATCATTTTAAAGTATTATATCCTATAAATACCTTTTATACTTTATAGCCAAATATCTAATTATAGTTACATCCTACATTTAAGGCATCATATATGCTAAATAATATTTTTCTCTCTCTCTTTTTTAGTCTTTTCTCTCACATAATCACCGTAAAATTGACTAACCACATTCTCTCTCTCTTTTTGCATACACTTTACTCTTTCTCCCTCAACTCACGATTCATACCTGTTCGCCCAAATCGCCTATTTATAATCAGTTGTATTCGAACGTATATTTCAACTGTATTCACATGTATTCAGCAGCATTCATTTATATATTTTAGATTTATTAAAGAGTTATGCGTATTCTCTTGTATTCAGTTTTAATAAGTTGTATTTAACTATTTTATTCGGCAGTAGTTAATTGTATTCAAGTGTTTTATACAACTTTATTCAGTTGTAGTTAGTTATATTCAACTATTTTATTCAGCAGAAGTTAGCTGTATTTTGTGTATTTTGTTGCATTCAAGAGTTTTATTCAATTGTATTCAATTGTATTTTGTTGTATTCAAGTGTTTTGTTGGGATCTTCTCATCCGGGTCAGACTTTTTCCCGCCGGCACCTTCCAACTCCGCCGTCAACTGCCGTATCTTTGCGACCGCTGCATCTTCCAGCTCATTCTTCTCGCTGAGTAGCTTTTTCAGTCCTGCAATGGCGTCTTCATATGAATCCTCTGCCATTTTTGTAACCTCACATGGATTTGTGGAGAATAAAGTCATATTGAAGGAGGAGGAGGAAGGAGAAAGGTGATGGCTTCTTTTAGCAGTAGATACGGTCTCAGCAGTGATTTGATTTCCTTCCGTTTTTAACCTGTTTAATGAGTTAAATTAGGAGAATATCATGTGATTTAATTTCCTTCCGTTTTTAACTAGTTTAACCTTCCAGATTTTGCGCAGATACGTTACTCTATTTAACGTTAATTCCGCTTGAAAACAGCTAAATACATGTCAAACTTAGCTGGAATTTCACTTTTCACGCCTATTTCTTTGGTTGTATTAATGAATACAACAGTTTAAATACATGAAATACATTGTATAAAAACATAAAAGGTAACTATAACACGTAATATAACAAAGTTTATCTATAAATGACTAATTAGACCTAAAAGATGGTATTTTATGAAAAATTCTCTAGAAAATAAAACGTAGTCTAGGTTGGTTTTGGGTTTCTTAACTGGTTCATGATTCAAGAATTTGGAACCAGCCCAGGCTCCTTATTTTTGGGTCAGGTCCGGTTAAATAATAGATGGATTGGGCAGTTTAAGCCTTATATTTTTCAGGGATTCCGTTAATTCTTAACGGAAGAAAAGTTAGCCCAAATAGACATTCACCCAATTGCTTAAACTAAAGATAGCCGGTGGAGGTATAATATATGTATAATTTATATATTATATATGTATAATTAATGTATAAACTATGTATATGATATAAAAAAGTAAACAATGAATATGGACGGCTATTGGTGTAAAGATCCCATCGGTTAAGGGGTCGACCCTGCCCACTTGACAAGTCTTGCAGAATGCAAATAGGAAACAAAGCTATGTCCATCTTTAACTCACATATACTGATTTAAGCATATTCTTTGTACTAGTAACATTGACTTCATCCTCGTACTCCTTCCTCCTTTTTTTGTTGATAAATTTGATTTGAAGAAGAGTAATCTGAAGTGAACTTGTTGAGGCCTTGTCCCACTTGGGATTTCTTGCTCTCTAAATTTATACAATTAATGCCTACATATTCTTTACATAGAAAACCAGTACTCGTGTAACCTAATAACTAGACTACTTGGTTTAGAAAAGGAAGAATGTCTAGGGGTGTGTTTGTTATAATAGAAAATGTTTTCCGTGGAAAATATTTTCTTGGAAAACAAGTAGTAATTTTATTTATTTTTTGGTGTTTGGTACGCAATTAAGGAAAATGACTTCTCAAGAGTATTCATAAATAATTTAAATATAATAAACATGAAGCCATAAACTTTCAAACCGACAACCTTCCGAACTCACAAATTTGATAAACTTTCGAACCGCTAAACTTTCAAACCACGGAATTTCGAACCCGTAGACTTTATAATTTATAAACCCGTAAACTTTCAAACACATAAACCTCCGAACTCATAATTTCGGAACTTGTAAAATTTTGAACCTTTAAACCGATAAAAAAAAAATTAAAACTAAAAAAAATATTTAAAAAATATTTTTTTGACCGGGGGAGGGCGGCAGGGGTAGTAAAACCAAAAAAAAATATATTACAAAAAAAAATAAAAAAATTTATTTGGGGGGGAAGGTGGGGGTGAGGTGGGTGGTGCAGAAAAATAAAAAAACAGAAATTTGAAAAAAAAATTAAGGTAAAAAAAATAATTTTTTGGGGTGTGAGGGGGAGGGGGTTGGATATGGGGGGTTTGGGTATGGGAGGGTTGTGTTGGATTGGAGGGGTAGCAGGGTGGGTGGTAACGGAAAAAACTGAAATTGAAAAAAAAAGCCTTTTTGGAGAGAGGGTGGGGTGGATTGGTGACAGTGGGGAAGGTTGAGAAGAAGTTTTGGAAAATGTTTTCCTTCTTTTGAGAAGGAAAACATTTTCCTCCATTTGGAGGAAAATGAGTTCATAAGGAAAATATTTTCCAAAATATTTAAGTCAACCAAAGATGAAAAAATTAAAAAATATTTTCCGAAAAATATTTTCCTTCATACCAAAAACACCCTAGAAGCATTGGAGTTTTAGTTACTCCTATGTTTTTTCATTACAAATGCAACATTAAGAGTAGGTATGCATAATTTTCATTTTTGTGTTCCATGTCCTTCTGTTTAAATGGCAAAAACAACTTTTGATTTGTGAAATATATTTCATCGAAACAATTTATGCACATAATGTTAGATTATTAACTCACTATCATAACAGAGAATAAGACACAATCATACAAATATAAAATCATAATTTTGAGTTAGAGTCTACGGAAGCGTACCGTGAAATTCTATGGATTTAGCAGCGACAGCAAACGACGATTAAGCCTGAGACCAACTTTCGTGATCCACTAGCTATGCACTCTAACAGCCCGGAGAATCTGACCGATGGGACGTCTACCGTTACACGTATACAAGAGACAATACGCTAGGATTTTCTAATAGCTAGGGAAAGGGGGTTGGCTTCTATTTATACAGAGTACCTACCCATAACAGGTCAATAGTTGTTGGGCCTCACTTATTCACACACACAATATTTAATATTAGACATTTTATTTATCCACCACTTGGGCCACGTCACTATCCTTTCAGGCTATAAACTATTAACGTAAGTCCAAACTCCAACAATCTCCCACTTGGACGCCAACGTTAATTGAGGACAAGAAAATAATATTAAAACTTTTGAGTTTTGAGAAAAATATATTTTTTTTAAAAGATTTTAGACTCTATAGTGGCCACACTACTCACATAGCCAAGGAGAGAATGACCCATATAACTGTCACATCTCCTTTTTTACCACACACCCCGGAAGAGTATAATAAAGGGAGTTTTTTCAATTAAAGGACAATCGAAACGAGATTTATTATTAAAAATTTAGATTCGCCACTTGGAAGATTTATGGTGTCCCGAGTCACCGGTACAAATCCCGAATAGAGGAAAAGGATTGACTCTATATTACAGTCCGCAAACCAGAAATCCGGGTAAGGAATTCTGTTAATTCGAGAGAAGGTGTTAGACATTCCTGAATTCCGTGGTTCTAGCACGGTCGCTCAACTGTTATATTCGGCTTAATTATCTGATTTTATATAGTTTGAACCTATATTGCAATTTTATAATTATTTACCGCTTTTAATTAATTTTAAGAAAGTTGAACGTCGTCTAAAATATGTCTTTGAATCGCGTCACATGAAATGCACCTGCAATCCGAAACACATTTTATTCGACGTTTTGGGATTTGGATTTGGGTCACATGAAATGCACACCCGAATTTAAGAAGGTAAAATTATTAAAGAACGCGCCTAAAACGACTAACGCGTTACTAACTTTGCGAGGGCCAGAAAATTTTGCTAAATGGCATGCCTCAAATACTAAAGATTTTAAAAGGTATAGTTAAAGAAGACCCCACATTTTTTGAGATTTTATTTGGCAAGGCGCTCCTCAATTTCAAATTTAAAAAAAAAAAATTCAAACCAAGTTTCAGAAGGCCATAAACTGTTTGTATTATCTAATATGGCACACCTCGATCTCATTTTAAGGATATTAGACTAAGCCTGAAGGGCCATGTAATATTGTTATTTAAGATGATCCTCCTAAAATTATCCTAAAAGAGTCTAATTATTATGTGAATTTTAGAGACGTAAATATTAATTCCTTAAAAGCCAGGCGTTTAACAGGAAGATAAAAGAGGGTTCGGTTTAGAAGATAAACTTGTATTATTCTTTTGAGAGCCCTGAGCCCAAAATTTGAAGCTTCAATTGACTTAAACGCCTAGACCCAGTATCGGGCCTTTACAGGTCCAAAGTTTTTAGCCCCAGAAAACAATTTAATGGGCTGAAGATCCTTGGGCTTGTGTGTTATGTAATCAGGCCCAACCTTTATGGTCCAAAGGGTCCAAGCCACTATACAAACACATTTATACTAATGTCTCAGTCCTTAATTTTAATATACGGTTAATAGACAAATTATGGTAATTAAACGTTCAAACTAAAGAGATGCAACTTTAAAACTCTAATCGCATGATCTCTAGGCTAAGACAATTGAAACTAAGCATTAAAGTACAAAACCATTTCAACTATCTGTTAAATACGAAAATATTGGTATGAGCATGAATACTATTCCTAGGACCATTTTTAGGCTCAATAATATTCCAGATTAAATAATTTTAACTAGCAGGATACCACACTTGAATATACTAAAGTAAAACCACACTAAGTTGACATTATTTAATAGGATATGCATAGGTCAACAACCCATATACCCAGTCTCTCGAATGTTCAACTAAGTTAACAGATCACAAATACTCAAATGAGAAAGAAAAAGGAACATGGCTTCCTATAAACACTACTTATACTAAGATGAACAAACTGGATTGAACGCTTTCACATTACACTACTGAATTCAGAAATTCTAAACAAACAATTGTCATTGAAGATTTAAGAAAAAAGATCATTCATTCATTGAGCTTCAGGCAATTACAACTTTCCTATTTTGTATCTCATCTTCTATAGATTCAACGAATACCTGGAAAATGGGAGAAAAACAGAAGAGTGATTGATCAGCAAATATACAGCAGAATCAACAATAGCAGCTAACCAGAATGTATTCAACCCCCAGCCACCAAAGAATAGACAGTAGAGTGATTCTTTTTGAACTCAAAAATCACTAACACAGCCTGGAAAACAACTTCAAACAAGCAGCTAATCCAGCAGGTTTTCAGAATTCTTGGAGTCTTAATCTCTATCCCCCTAAAAACGTGTGTTCTCTCTCAATCTCTATCTTCAGGGTATTTTCAGTGTGTATCTGTATCTATGCTCTCAGTATTTTCAGGTTTTTTCTTAGCTCTCAATTTTCAGAATTCCTCTAGTTTTTCTCTGTATCTTTGTCTCTCTCTTTCTCTACATTTCTGTGTATATCCGAGTGTATGACTAAGTCCCCTTTCTCTGTTCATATCTGCCTGTATTATACCAAAACTTAAACCTTTTTCTAGCCCCCTTTTCTTCTTTACAGTTGTCTTTCAACTTTGTTGTTTCCCCCTCTCATGTTACCTTATTTTCCAGCTCCTAAGATCACTAAACATTTGTAGTTTCAGCTTTCCTAATTGTTCCCCCTATGTTCTCTGATTTCCCACCTCTAAAGGTACTTAATAGGCTGTCATTTCCACTACTGATCTTTTTATTTATTAATTCATTAGTTTATTAGTGTATTATCCCTTCACCATTATTAAAATCTCCTAAAATGAACCATTATGTAACTTGCATCATCCAGGGCTATTCAACAAACACACAGAAACTACAGAAAGATTTTAAATCTTAAAATTGAACCATTTCAGTGTTCTTCTACCAAAACAACATTTAAATGGTTTGAGAATCTAAATTGTCAGCAAGACTGATTAATAATATATTCAAACATGGAATGCACTAGTTCTATTAGCTTGAAAAGGACTAATTCAACTAACTAAATTATCAAACAATATATGATTTTAAACAAGCCGACTACACAAACTTAATGAAACCAAGAACAAATTCACCAAACATTTTGAAAAACAAAACAACTAACAAAAATGATTTTATACCAGAGGATTGGTCGAGTTTCAACTGATATTGACCGGAGAGAAGAAAAAGAGATGGGGAAAGATCAAAGATAGAATAAACTGATAAAAATAGACAAGAAATTAGGAGATAACTCACCAGCCAGGCTCGAACTTTGAATTGATATTCTAAGTCAACACAAAATAATGACAAATGTTTGCTCTTGTTGGAGAATAACTGAGTGCCATTATTTTGTGTTGAAACACGCATGAATAAGCCAAGAAATCCAACAAACAACCTTAGTGCATTGGTTGAAAATTTGGGGTTCTAGGGCTTGGCTTCAGATTTGATATTCGAAGATTTTAAATCTTATTTGAGGGAAACTGGTATGGGATTTGGGGTGAGGGTAGTCTAGTGGTAGCATGGTGTCAATTTGGGATTAATCGGGTAAACTAGAGTTCCGGGTCTATTTTCGATCTAATATTCGAGGAGTTTGGCTAGGATTCGAGGGATGAGGGTTAGGTATTTGGAATGGGGAGACAGGGGAGGTCCTGGGGTATAGTTTTGGTGGCGATTGGACATTGACCGCCGCCATGGGCGATTTTCGGTGGGCGGCGGGCGGTGGCGTTACACAGGGGTATCTCTAAGAGACGGAGAAGGGGATAGGAAATGGGGGGGGG
>MU665092.1:38333-55189 GCA_026770625.1 Nicotiana glauca
TAGGGTAGATGGGTTTTGGTATATTAAAATTAGAGAGTTAATTTGGGCCGTTGGATGATGAGAATCCAACGGTTCAGATTAATCCACTAAATGAAACGGGGTCGTTTCGGTTAAGGGGATCTGATGGATTCTGGATTGGGTCGGGTACGGGTTATGGTCGGGTAGGGGAAGACGGTTTGGACCGTTCTATAAAATTAAACGAACGGTCCTAATTAATTCAGGACCGAACGACGTCGTTTGATCTGGCAGGGGATGGACCGGGTTGGGATGGGTATTGGGCTTGTTCCTGACGGGTTTTTGGACAAAATTGATTGGGCCCGGGGAATTTGGCCCAATTCCAATTCCCTTTTCTTTTCTTTTCTTTTCTTTTCTTTTCTTTTTCTTTTACTTTCTTCCTAAATTATTTTCAAAAATTAAAACCCTAAACTTATAAAACCAAATTAACTTAAGAATACTAGTTATCTCTAAATAATAATTATTGCAAATAATTAAGTACCAAAATCACACAATTAAACACTAAAAATACAAAGTGCATTATTTTTTATGATTTTCCAATTATTGTAAAATAAATAATTTACGATTTAACTCAAAGTTATAAAATTAAATCATAAATGCAAATGCAACCTATTTTTGTATTTTCTCATTAATTGATCAAATAAACATGCACACACGCAAACACAAACAATAACTGGAAACCACGAAAATTCACAAAATTGTACACAAAGGAAAATTATTTTATTTTGAATTTTATGGGAATAATTCGTATAGGTAAAAATCACGTGCTCACAATAACAATGCATCTTTTCTTAATGGAGAAGACTAACAATGAATCGTAGCAGGCACACACCATTTTAAGGTATGAATTCTATCTACGACCACATATGCTAGAATTGTCACGACCCAAAACTAAATCTGGTCGTGATGACGCCTATTATGGAACTAGGCAAGCTGGAACACTCCCAAACAATTCGATATTCCGTTAAAAGATAGATAGAAGCCTTTTTATCATACTGAAATTTCATAAAAGAGTTCAACTTGAAAGCAAAATGCGGAAATAAATAGCCCGACATAAGGGTGTCACTAAGTCATGAGCAACTACTACAACTGTTATGAAATATAGCAAGACTAACATAGTCCGAGAGTAGCCAAAATACACTAAATGGAAGATAAAGAAAAAGAAAAATAGGACTGCGATCGCCAGACAGCTACCTCGCTATATCCGATGAAAGTCTGCAACTAGAATAGTCAACAACCGCTACCGTGGCCAGAGATACCTGGATCTGCACACAAGGTACAGGGGGTAATGTGAGTACACCAACTCAGTAAGTCCAAACTATGGACTGATAGGTAGTGACGAACTAAACCTCAACAGGTAAACAAAATAAAATTGTACAGTAAAGTAGGCATGCTTTCAATTCAAGTATTCAGCTCAAGCAGTAAAGTAAATATAAATCTGGACAATGTGAAGTATAAAGCTCAGCTAATCCCTACGTGCCAATGCACAGAATACATAAAAATATACCATGTACCTCCACTCTCAAGAGCTCAACCACTCGGTATTGTATATGACCATCCGGCCCAGAAAAGATCCATCCCGGAATATATATACATCACTAACAACAATCACTCAGTACCGAGGAAGGCCATTCCAGCCCTATAGAGATGATCCATCTCCAGGTATAAATACTTCGGACAAGATCCATGTCCAGTGAAGATCCATCGCTGAATAATATGAAATGCGGTGAGTAGGGGTGTGTTAGAGACTACGGAGGTGCTCCTACAGCTCAAGTGCTATCATAATCATCAATATAACAGCTATGGCGCGCGGCCCGATCCCATAACTGTCACTCATAATCAGGCTCTCGGCCTCACATAGTCATCACTCTCTAGTCTCACTCACGGGCTCACAATGCCATGAAACTAGCTCGGAACAATGATATAATGTGCCAAATAATAACAATTGAGACTGAGACATGATATGATATTCATAAATAAGACTGAGTACATAATATCAACGAAACTAATGAGATGACGGCATGAAAAAACCACTCGGGTCTCAACAGTATCAGTGTGAATCCCTAACATGATATCTAGCATGATTTACAGCTCATTTACTTAATCACATGATAAAAATACGGATATCCGCAAGAAATAGTCACTAAGCAGTGCCATGGAATGAACTAGGCCACAATTCTTACGGTGCACGCCCGCACGCCCGTCACTTGGCATGTGCGTCACCTCAATACTAGTCACATAACACATAGTTCGGGGTTTTGTGCCCTCATAACCAAGTTTGAAAGCATTACTACCTCAATCAAGCCAAAATCCTACTCCGACGATGCCTTTGCCCTCTCGAACCGGCCTCCAAACGTCCCGAATCTAGCCAAAAGCAATATAATGCAATCAATATAGGCCAAGGAACCCATTCCACACGAAAATTTACTTAATTGGAAATAATTACCGAAATTCACCCAAACCAGGCCCTCGGGCCCATGTCTCAAAATTCAACAAAAGTCGCAAAATCCGACAACCCATTCCATTATGAGACTAACCATACTAGTTTCACTCAAATCCGACTTCGAATCGACTTTAAAATCCCAAAAATTCATTTCATGAAACTCCACCAATTTCCCCCAAATTTCGTCCTAAATCATGAATCGAATGATGAATTCAATGATATATTCATAAATATTAGTCAAAATCGAGTTAGAATCACTTGCCCCGATGAATTTCTTGAAAAAATCCCTCAAAAAATTGCCTTAAACCGAGATCCCAAAGTCCAGGATGGGAAATAAAACCTTAAGCCTCGTTATATAGTGATCTCTGAACCTTCACTGTGCGGTCCACATAATCCTGCCACGCCCGTGGGTCCAGAGCTATTTTCCTTTCGCGGTCCGCATAATTTTCACTGCGGCCGCACACCCCTTACCGCGGTCTGCACAATGTTGTCACGGTCGCATAACACCTCCGCGGTCCGAATCAATTTTGTACGGTTCGCACTTCCAAGACCAGAGACCAGATATAGCTGACACCAGAAATCTGCCAACTCCCAAAGCCAAATAATGATTTGCTAACCACCCGAAACTCACCCAAGGCCCTCGGGACCTCAATCAAGCATACCAACATATCCTATAATATCATTCAAACTTAGTCGAACCTTCGAATCATCCAAAACAATATCAAGACACCAAGACCACTCCGGATCCGAACCAACCAATATGATACGATAAAACACGACTGAAGAATACAAAAGGAAGCAGATATAGAGGAAACTGGGCTATAACACAATGAAATGAATGGTCGGGTCGTTACAAGAATTTCCATCAACATGGATCGAATATGTGTGCTAAACATATTTTCTTTCTAATCAAGGTAAACAGAGCCATACCTATTAGAAAGAAATAATTATTCAAGTGATATAATAACCATATCACCTCAGGAGCCTCCAAATTAAATGACACTGAAATCATATCAGCTTAGGAGGTTTCCATTGTGTCTTACCAGGGATAATCAAGGCAACAAGCACCAAAACTCAAATATATCATGAGTTTATGCAATATCCAATTGAAAATAAAAAATAAATAAATTATCATATTAGTCCATAAGTATAACAAATATAAAATAAAACATGCTCGCATAAAATTAGAATTTATTAAAAGCAATATCTCAGTCCGCAATTACAAAATAACTCTCACTGACTAAAGCACACCAAAAGACTCTAAAATCCCAATATTTTTAGCATGTTCATTAAATACTATAGGCCTAAGACCTTTAGTCAAAGAGCCAACATATATTATGTGCTAATATGCTCAATACATATATCGCCTTCTTTTACCATGTCTCTAACCTTAAGAAACTTAAGTCTAATATGCTTAGAGCCTCTCGTTCTCTTGTTATTCTTAGAGAAAAACACAGTTGCATTGTTGTCACAGAAAAAAGTTACTAGCTTAGATATAAAATCCCCAATTTCCAATTTAGTAAGAAAATTCTTTATCCAAATAGCATGTGAAGCAGTCTCAAAACAAGCAATAAACTCAGCTTTCATTGTAGATGTAGCGGTGATACTCTGTTTCACACTTTTCCAAGAAATAGTACCTCCAACCAACATAAAAAGATACACGAAAGTTAATTTCATAGTGTCTTGATAACCTGCAAAATCAGAATCTGAATATACCAGCAGGTCTAGATCATCAACCTTTATGTACACAAGCATGCAGTTTTTGGTGCGTTGAAGATATCTCATCACTTTCTTTGCAGCTACCCAATGTGCCCACCCAGGATTAGAAGAAAATCTTCCCAATATGTTAATAACAAATGCAGTATCAGACCTTGTACAAACATATATGTACATCAAACAACCAATAACACTAGCATATGACACATCTTTCATGGTTCTCATATCAACTTCATTTTTCGGACATTAGTCTTTACTAAGTTTATCCTCTTTTACATTAGGTGCAACACCAGGTCGACAATCTTGCATATTGAAAGTTTTAAGAACACTCTCAATGTAGGAACGATGTGATAAACCCAATAAACCACGTGACCTATCTCTTTTAATTTCTATCCCAAGAACAAACGATGTTTCACCAAGATCTTTCATATCAAAAGACCTAAACAAAAACTATTTTGTCTCATTAATCAAGCCCAAATCATTTGTGGCAAGCATAATGTCATCAACATAGAGAATCATAATAATAAAATTACCATTAGTTATTTAAGATAAACACATTCATCAAGCTTATTTTCCATAAATTTGAATTTTGTAATGATTTTATCGAATTTCAAGTACCACTGCCAGAGGCTTGTTTAAGCCCATATATAGATTTATTAAGCTTGCAAACAATATGTTCTTTATCAGCTTCTTTAAACCCTTCAGGTTGAACCATGTAAACTTTTTCAAGCATAGTCCCATTCAGGAAAGTAATTTTTACATCCATCTGGTACAACTCTAGATTAAAACGAGCCACAAGAGCCATCACAACTCTAAATGTGTCCTTAGATGAAACGGGAGAAAAGGTTTCTTTATAATTAATACCTTCTTTCTGTGTGTAACCCTTAGCAACCAACCTTGCTTTATAACGGTACATGTTTCCCTTGGAGTCTCTTTTGGTTTGAAACACCCATTTGCAACCAATATGCCTAAAACCTACAGGCAATTCAACTAACTCTCACACTCTATTGTCTTCCATGGAGCGCATTTCATCTTCCATTGCCCCGCGCCATTTATCAACATATGAAGAGGAAATAGCTTGAGCATATGATAAATGATCAGTCAACCCTCTAATATCACTAAGATTTTCAGTCACATATACGATAAAATCATCAGAGATGGCAGATCTTCTTTCTCTTTGCGACCTATGAAGTGATTCATTGTGCTCATTTTGCTCAAGGACCATGGGATATGTATCATTGTTCCCTTGGTTTCCCCCACGTGAATAGATAGGTTTACCATATTTCATGTTCAACATGTATAGGGACAATGACTTCTGTCTCTTTCAACACAGTTTCCTTCCCGCATGAACAATCACAATCACGAACATTATGCTCAAGAAGTTTTGATTTAATAGATTCAATGATTATAGTGATCAGGATAGCCTATAAAGAAATAACTGGTAGTTTTAGGATCAGTATTCTTTTCTGAGGGTGAATAAATACGAACTTCAGCTGGACATCCCTAAATGTAAAAATGGTTCAAGCTAGGTTTTCGGGTTGTCCATAGTTCAAAGGGAATTTTCAAGACAGATTAGGTAGGAACTCTATTAAGGATATAGCTAGCTATTTTTAAGGCTACACCCCAAAGCGACTCAGGTAAGCTAGTCCTTGCTATCATATTTCTTACCATTTCCATGAGAGTACGATTTCGTCTTTCAGCCACACTATTCTGCTCAGGAGTACCTGGCATAGTGTATTGTGCTATTATCCCACATTCAGAAATAAAAAAAAGGAGGCCGCATACATTGACTAGACTTATCATATTTTTCATAGTACTCACCACCACTGTCAGACCTCACTATCTTAATGGACTTCCCAAGCTGTTTTTCAACTTCAGTCTTGTAAATTTTAAACTTATCAAGTGCTTCAGATTTTTCTGTTAAAAGATAAATATAACATTATCTTGAAATGTCATCAATAAAAGTAATAAAATACTTATGATTGGTCAAATTAGGTACATAAGTACTACTAATATCAGTATGAATAATTTCTAAGAGTTCAGAGCTAGTAGTACAACCCTTTATCTTAACCTTGATCATTTTACCTTTAATACAATCCATACAAGTTTCAAAATCCTTTGGATGAAGAACAGGTAAAATATTTTCCTTTACCAATCGTTCTATTCTTTCTTTAGAATATGACCTAGACGCCTATGCCATAATATGTAAGATGTTTACTCATAGAAGACCTTTTGTGGGCAATAATTTTTAACATGCATTGCAGAAAAAGTTTCATTCAATACATTCAAGCGATATAGACCATCACTTAAAAAGCAACAACAATAACATGTGAATCATAAAAAATTTTAATAATACCATTATTTTATTGAAATGAATACCTAGCTTTGTCCAGAAGTGAAGTTGAAACTAATTTATGTCTCACAAACGGTACAAAAATAATATTTTCTAAACGAATATTAGAATTATTTTTTAAAAGGTAAAATAGATGTCCTTATAAACTCTAGATTTTCTTTGAGTCCATTGCCCACAACAACACTGACTTCATTCTCTTTTGGCTTCCGTTTGCTTATTAGTCCTGCAAGTTTTTGAATACATGAATAGTTGCACCACTATCCAACCACCAAGAATTTAAAGGAACATAAACAAGATTAGTTTCAAAGCAGGCAAAAGCTAAAAGATTACCTGGTTTCTTTTTCATAAGACAATTAACTTTCTTATGACCTACTTGTTTGCAATCCTAACACTTGAATTCTTTCTTAATTACAGCTTGAGGACCAAGAGGATTATGAGACTGACCTTGGTTAACACCAGGTTTATTAGTATGACCACTATTACCACCTGAACGATGAGACTGACCATGTTTCTTTTTATGAAATTTGTGTCCACCTTTATTTTATAAGAGGGATAATCAATTGATCTAGACGAACTAACAAGGTTCACTACGCCCTTAATTTTCTCCTTTTAGATCCCCCCTTCCTCAACAACACAAAAAATAATAAGCTCATCAACACTCCACTTATCTTGTTGTGCATTATAAGTTATCTTAAGCTGGTTAAACTGCTCAAGAAGGGACCTTAGGGATTGATGAACAAGAAATTTATCGGTTATGGTTACACCTAAATTATTCAGTTTGCTAGCAATGTTAAACAATTTCATAATATGATCATGGACACTGTCTGGAAAGTCATACTTTATGGAAGACAGGGAGTCAATCAGGCTGCCTATCTCAGCTTTATCATATTCTAGGAATTTTTGTCCAATGGCACTCAAGAAATCTTTTGCATTTCCATAATCCTTAATTGCACCTTTCATGTGATCAGAAATGGATCTCTCCATGATCATAAGGCTCATTTTGTTAGCCTTCATCCATTTCTCATACTTAGCCTTTTCATCAGCAATGCTAGTAGTTATAGGTTTAGCAGGTTTATGTTCAGCCAATGCAAAGTCTGGGTCCATCAGACCTAATACTATTTCAATATCCTACTTCCACTTCTTGTAATTGCTACTAGTCAGAGTTTCAATGGAATTCAACTGAGTAGTCATATTGTTAACAGATGTATAAGCAAACAATACAAAAGTTTAGAGATAATCATGGGCATGAATATATAAAATAAAAGAGTCAAAGACATCTATTGCACTCCTTCTTTGGGTGGAAAATGCAACTGTCACCCTTTAAAAACCAAAGAGTCCAAGGCATTCATTGTATCTTCACCTTTAGGCAAGAGATGCAACCTCCTCCCCACATTATTCAAGAGTGCAAGGCATACATTGTGTCCTTCTTTTAAGTAAGAGACATAAAACCTTCTGTTACGATAAATTGTCCTTATCCTTTATATACATGAGAATCCAAGACATCAAGTTTCATCCTTTAGGTTGAAACATAATATCTTATCTCAGAAATTAATTAAGCGTCACTAGTATCTTAAGGTAAACCTCCAACACTAGTATACTCTTATTACGAACAACTTAGACATGGTACATTGAGAATATTTCAATGACTAAATAAACAGACCGCTTTGATGGAATCTATCTATTAATCATAACTCTCAATCCATGTAACATTTATTTCACATGTACAAAGTATTAAGAATTTTCAATTACTCCAAATAAATAGACCACTTTGATGGAAACTATTTGATAATCATAAATTATTATTTAGATAATATTATATTCATGTGAAATTAAATAAGCCCATACAATTCAATTATGACAGTGTTAGATTTAATTCCATCCTCCGACTTTAACTCCAATAAAACGTTCAAGCATATTTTAATAATCGACAGAATATTATTTTGCGTTTGTCAAATGGCATCAAAGGTAATAGAATAAGAAAGATTCACCAAGTAATTTCCTACAACATACATAAGGATGTTCCATAATGGTTGAAAATTTAACCGTTGTCACAACTTGGAAAGCAAGAAATATTATTTATGAAAGTAGCCACCACTACAATTAGAGGAATATGACAGCAATCTTTATTTCTTAGAGAGCCTCGGTTCATTGGCTAAATCATTTATGGAATTTCTTATTTATTTATGGACAACAATAAATATTCAACAAACAGATCTTTATATTTCTTTTTGTAAATTAACAAGAGGTCTTTGATACATTCTTAAACCATCGCCACCCCCATCAACAAGGTACAAATTCTTTACCTTTTATTTTCTTTTTATAAATTGTTATTCGAATTTTCATTACGATTGGTTAAAACCCATATTGTAGGAATAATACACATAACAGCAGCAGCCGACAAGAAGTACATCCAAAATAAACGCACGGTGAATCCTTGTATTATACCGTGTTCAAAATTGATAGCAGAATGTATATACTTTGGAACTCAAAGTTAATCTGTTGATCTTAATCCATTTCTATTGTGCCTCAGATGCCAACTGTTAGATTATTAACTCGCAGCCATAGCAGAGATTAAGACATAATCATACAAATATAAAATGATAATCTTGAGTTAGATTCTACAGAAGCACCGTTAAACCTCATGGATTGAACAGCGACAACAAATGGCGATTAAGCCTGAGACCAACTTCCACGATCCACTAGCTACGCGCTCTCACATCCCGGAGAACTTGACTGATGGAACGTCTATCGTAACCACGTATTCAAGAGGCAGAATACGTTAGAGTTTTCGGATAGTTAGAGAAAGGGGGGTTGGCATCTATTTATATAGAGTGTCAACCCATCACAGGCCAATAGTTATTGTGCCTCATTTATCTACACATACAATATTTAATATTAAGCCTTTTATTTATCCATCATTTGGGTCACGTCATTATCATTTTAGGCTATAACATATTAACTTAAGTCCAAATTCCAGCACAATTCTACATAAACTAATCTAACATAGTAGAACAAAAACAAATGAGAAAATATCATGTGTCAAATTATTTATAACTCCACTATATTAACATCAAGTCATCATTTTCATACTCCATGATGAATATCAGACATATAAAGCTACAACTTTAACAATCATTTGAGTAGAAGTATTACGCAGGAGGAAAAGGCTTAAAACTCTTTCTTGCACGAGCATATCACATGCATTTGAACACGATAAAGCAAAGTGGGAATACATATGGTCGAGTGAAATAGAATTTTTTTTAAGACACGCCAATCAAACATTTTCCTTTAAATCGAGTATTTACAAGAAATACTTTCCTTTGGAGCCGGTTTGGCAAGCCATCTTGAAAATAAATTTGAATATAATTGGATGTAATTATATAGTTTGACATGTTTGTTTGGTCAAGTAATTAATTGGTCAAGATGGAATTGAGTGTAATTGGAGGGGTATAATTACACTCGCCAATTCTCACGGGGAGGTGAGAATTAGTGGTAAGTACACTTTGTAATTACAAGATTACTTATTAGTTTCTTTCATTTTTGTTTTGTTTTAATTTATTTTCTTTATAACATTTTATTTCTATTGTTTTAATTTTTAAATTTTAATTTTACTTTTTAATTTCTTTTAAAAATTTAAAATATATTTTTCTTTGTACATTATTTATCTTTTATTTCTCTATCTTTACTTTTTGTGATTGTAAGTAATTACTAATATTTTATTTTTTATTTATTTTATTTTTTATTTTATGAAACTACACCTCCTAATATTAGAAATAATGAGTCATTAACAAACTTGACATATAATGAGTGATGCAATTAAAGTGAAATTTCTTTGTTGAATGTGGTTATAAACTTATCATGTTTTAATCTTAAGTTACAGTAGAACTTACTATTATTATGAAGGAATTTAACATATATTAAACTATTTTTTTTTAATTTTAAAATTGTGTTATATTCATGGTTCAATTTACTTGTTTTAATAGTATTGGCTCACATTGCATGTTGTTCAATATTTAGTTAGAATTGATAGATTAGTTTTGTCAAATATTTGAATAATGTTATGACATTATATTCATAAATATTAATTTATTTTATCAAACATAAATTCCATGTTATTCTTACAAAATGTATATTTTTTATTTTGTGTAAGTATCTAAACTAAATATAATTAATTTAAAAAATATATAAATTATTTTTACAATATTCGTTATAAATATATGATTACTAAATTAATGTATATTCACGAAAAAATATACATCTTAAATATCAAATATAATATCACTTATACTTAAAAAAATTTATAGGCATATATTTATTATATTAAGTTTTAAGTTTTGATAATTACTTAATTCAAAATTTAATCTAACTGTGTAATTACATTTGTGCAGCCGAACAGTAAATTTGTAATTACACTATGACAAACAAACATGTCGTCGTAATTATGCAACTGTGTAATTACTAGATTGTGTAATTACTACCCTAATAATTATACCAATTCCGATTACACGTGACTTTTCAAACATACTCTTAATTTTTCCGATAATGATTGGCACATGTTTATGATTTTCCAGTAAATTCCCCAATTTCAGCTAAAGTGATGTCAACTCACAATCCCCAAATCTAAACATTGTCATTTTCCCATCCCTCAATGTGATCAGTACTTCAATCAAGTCTCTTATAGACTTCATGTCCATTAAAGATGGAAGGAACATAAGATAACCCTTAACCTTCCTTACTTTTCACAAGATTCCATCGATCTATTAACATTAAAATAAGTACCATGCTACATGTTTGGCTCAAAGGTTATCGAACACTTTTCAAGCAAATCAATCAAAAGAGATGAAGGGGTAAATCATAGTCAATCATAATTAATACTGGATCGAAAGACATGATAGAAAACTGAAAAATGAACAGGAGCAATATTATGAAGATTTTATTCATTGTAGAGATTTATCCTGCCTCTCCTCGGAGAGGTTCAGGAGGTTACAATGATGTTTTTCTCGCCAACCAGGTCTCCTCCCAGGAGGATCCCCTTTTTGGGTTCCTTTTCCCCTATTTATAGTCGAACAACTTTCGTGCTTGTCATCCTTTTTCCCACCTTATCGGGGATGTCTTGACCTCGACACTTATATTGAAAGTAGAGTTGATCGGTCGAAGATGGGTTCGTTGACTACCTTCGTACTAGGACGAGGTTACTGCCCGTCGTGGTCGCGTGGTCAGATTTTTACCAATACAGTTAGTCCCTCCGTTCGCCGAGGGCGTATCATAACGACCTCGGTGGATAGACCGTATACATGGCGCAATCAGGAAGAGTCGGATCCACATTTTATTCTTTGGTCGTGTTACGAACTTCGAAACCACTTCGGAGTGTCTTTCTAGTACTCATGCACCATTATGACGGTTTCGAAATTGGGGCGACGGTTGGTAAAAGAAGCAACGCTTTACACGGCTTGTCATAATAGCACTCGTTTTGGGGAACTAAGTCGTTTCGTGCCGGATCATGTTTCAGTGGCGACAGTTGATTTTCGTGCCCTGGGTAATTCGTGTCCTATAAATTGAAGGAATTTGCCATTTCTTTTCCACTTTCCATCATTCATCTTTGAGAGAATTTTTAGGATATCTCCATCTTTATTATCCTGAGCTCCTCTTTACTTCCTTGCACGCAGTGATTTTCGATTTCCTTACTTTTCCCACAAAGCTTCTTCCTCCCTTTTCGGTGCATTCTAGAATGGCAGGAAACTCCTCTCGCGATAATCTTCCGGCTACCTCTCCGGCGATTGAGGAACCCGCTCCAACAGCCGGAGACTTGGAGCTGATAGAATGCGAAGATGTTCCTTCGGCAGAAGAAATTCTATCCCGTACGGGGAAGGCAGTGGCGGACTTCAGCGCCGATAGTGGCGCAGAGCAGGTAAATATTCCTCCTCTTATGGGGGAAGTCGGGATAGCGGACTTAAGGGAGCGATGGGGCATTCCCAGTTACGTCGAGATTGTGCCTGTGGGGAGGGGCGACAGTGTCCAAATCGACCGTCCCGGTTGTTGCTCGTTCTATGCTTATCCATTCCTCGTGGGGTACACGCTCCCGCTCCCTATGTTGGTGATCGACTTCTGTCGCTATTACAAGGTGTGCCCTGCTCAACTCTCCCCTTATCTATACAAGCTATTCCTCATGTTTATCAAATACGCGGAGCTGGCCGGTAGGGAATTCACTCTGAGGCACGTGCTTAGTCTTTTCGCTCCTCAAAAGATTCGCGGCACTATGATCCATGCACGTCCCTGAGGGTCGAAAGGTTTGGTGGTCAAGATGGACGACAACACCAATCATCGCTTTTTTGACAATTTCTTCTATGTTCGGACCGAACATCTCGTGGACGATCTGACCGGATTCCCGAAAGTATGGAACTTTGCACGTAAGTCCTCGTCCCTGACTAGTAGAGTGTAACACCCCAAAATTTTTATAATATTTGCATTCTTGATTGAGCTTTTTTTTTTTACAACGAAGAAATATTTTTAACTTGCACTTTTTAAATGTGAAATGGTCAGTATATGAAAAAAAAATCCCTATTTGTTTTAGTTTATTCTTTAAGAAATAAAAAGAAAAAAAAGGAAGATCATCTTCCTATCTCTCTCTCTTCCCATCTCTCTCTATCTTCCCATCTCTCTCTCTATCTCTCTATCTCACGATCTCTATCTCTCTCTCCTCCATAGCATTGATTTTTCTTGAAAAATTAGGGATTTGCTACTAAATCAACAAGCAATTTCGTTTTTGGGTGAAGATCAAGTTGTTCCTCTTGATAATTTTCTAAACTCGTTTTTATACTAGACATATACTAGTAATTTATACATATTGTTTGGTACAGAGCTCCGATTTAATTTATCTAGGACTTTCTGGAAAGGTATTTCATAAATCTATAACTCTTATGAAGGAACAAAAATCTTGTCTGTTGGTATGTACCTGAAAAATAATCATGAAATACAGGGAAGGTGCTGCCCAGATTTTTAGTTTTTGAAATACTCCTTGTACTACTGTTAGTAATTTTCACATAACTTTCTATACAAAATTGATATGGGGGTAATTCAAGATATTCTGAAACGGTAAGACATAGACCTATAACTTTTATGAAGACTATAAAGTCTAGTCTATCCGAATATATCTTCAAAACTGAGTCATAACTCGGAACAGTGAATCTGTCCAGAATTGTTGTTCAAACGTTTTTGGATAATTTTCACCAATTTCATAATTAGTTTGACTTGTTAAATCACCGAACTTATATAGATATTTGATTATTTATTTAAGGTATATAAATCCTTGAGAGATCAAAGGAGAAGTATTTGAGGAAGTGGACATATTGGTTTGTTTACGGTGTAGACAATTCGAACATCCACAAGTTGTGATTGAATTGTGTTGAGGTAAAACACCGAGGTTTGTATATAAACTTGTACTCTTTTTGTTTGCTAGAATATTTTGGAAATAACTGGATATTTTATTTTTCTTGTCTTCAATTTATATTGTTATATTCGTAGTATATCAAGTATTGTAAGATATTTGCTAAAATTGCCAATTCGTACGGATTGTTTGATCATTTTGCATTCTTGTTGGGACTTTGTCCTTCTTGTGGCAGTAACTTTGTCACTCATCTTGGCATGCCTCTTGGTTCGGATCTTTTTCCATCTTGACTTTGGATTTGTAGTTCGTCTTGAATTATGGAACTTGTCCGTATTAAGTACGAACTAGGAAGCCATCTTTAATATGGTTCTTGATTCTCTTGTATATTGGGTTTTGACCCTACTTTATTTGGGGTTTTGGTCCATCTTGATATATGATTATGCTTAGTGTGATGGCATGACGTACATATTGGGCGAAAAATAAATATTTGGTATAGTTTCTTAGATTGATAGTATACACTTTCTTGACTCTTGAACACTATATTTTGGTATTTGGAAACACTTCAAAGTTTGATATTGATATGTTTGATATATTTGTTCACTTGATATAAATTATGTTAAATTGAGCTAACTATTACTGAAGAGGGGAAGTGGAGAATTTAATGACTCCAAGCCTATAGTTTATACACCACTAAGCTTTATGCTTAGCGATAGTTGTTTTCTGTCGTAGGTAATGTTCGGGATGAAATCTGAAGATGGCCATAATGAAGTAGTCTTTTTGGAGACCTTGGAGATCACATTTGCATATGCACCTTGGTTTTGCATAGTTTTGGGACATGATGTACATGATATACATGATGTGAGCACGTGATTTTTGCCCTATACGAGAATTACTCCCAAAATTCAAAAAAAATAAAATAGTTTTGTGTTGTGTGTGATTTTTTGTGAATTTTTTGTGTAATTTTTCCTTATTGTTTGCATTTTATCTATGCATGTTTATTTGTTAAATCAATAAAAAATACAAAAATTTATTTTATTTGCATTTAGGATTTAATTCTACAATTAGGAGTAATTAAGTTTGTCTTACAAAAATGGAAAAATCACAAAAAAATATGTACTTCGCATTTTAGCATTTAATATCCAAATTGGGTGAGCTTACTTTTAATTGATGCTTAATTTTGTGTGATGATTATTTTTAAGAGTTAATTAGTATTTTTAGGTTAATTTTGGGTTTTACAATTTAAATTAGGATTTTTAGGTTTAATTTTGAAGATTAGTTTAAGAAAAGAAAAGAAAAGAGAGAAAAAATACAAAGAAATCGGACTGGGCCATTAGATTTTGACGGAGTCCAGCCCAAAATTTTGTGCCTAACCCGGTCCGTCTCACCAGACCTCTTAGACGTCCAAAACGACGTCGTTCCATGGCCAGGAAATCTCAGCCGTCGATGGATCATGATCCAACGATCCCCAACGCCCTGCCCTAACCCATATCCAGCCCGACCCGCCTCACACCTGATACCCGATCCCCCTCTTAATTCCAAACGACCCCGTTTTTCCATAGAGGTGGATCACAGCCATTGGATTTTTATAATCCAACGGTTTAGATTAATTTGTTCAATTTTAATGTATCAAACCCCCCCAATACCCCTAAACCCGTCTCCATTCCCAAACCCCCCTCTCGTTCCAATCGTCTCTCAAAGACCAAGAACCCTAGCCAGCCGCCACCCCGCCTTTCTACCTGAAACCTGGCGGCAAGACGTCGCCGGCCACCCAAACCAACACCCCTGAGCCTCCTAAAGCCCCTGAACACGAATCCCTTATCTGTTAACCTCGAATCAACATGCATCGTCTCGAATCTTCATTTGAAGATTCGAGCAAAACTAGAACCTACCCCAATCAAGCCCAAACACACACCCTAGCACCTTCTGACCTCCCTCGTGCCCAAACGACCCTTGGTTCGGTTCAAATCTAGCTTTAAACGTTCGAACCCCAAAATACCCGTATGAACCCTAGAAATCCAAGAATGGGGTTTCCGGCTAAATTCGTTCAGAGATTGAGGTCTAATGGACATTAATCTAGGTGTTCTCAACTGAGACCCCCCCAATTAAGGTCGTTTGGCCTCAAAATTTTTCAAATCCAAGTTGGTCCAGGTCTTTTCAGATTTTTGATTTCACTCGAGGTATCCTCTTCTTTCTTTCTTTCTTTATCCTATCTTTATGTATTTATTTGGTAGTATTTTTATCCTATTCTGATTTCTTGTTAAAATTTTCTGTCCTTCTCCTTTAGACCTTTTATTTGGTCGCTTATTATTTCTGATTGTCTGTTGAGTATATGTGCCATAGAATACATATTCGCTTCGATTAGCGTCGTCGAATAATTAGTTTCGTATCTTCATTATTCTGCCTGGAAACTATGAATCACTGATTCGTAGGTCGATTTGTTATCGATTATACGTGTTGTAATCGATTAAACGAATATAGTCGATTAGTTATATAGTTTAGAACAGTAGGGCAATAGTGTCTAATACTGATTAGTTCCATCCGAACCACTGTTTGAATTAGAGTCTGGATTTGCTTAGGATTGAATTTAGGATATGAATTGGTTGTAATTGTATTGGATTTAGACAGAAATTCCAAAGCTTAGTGGACTGCCACCACTGAGCATGTGTGAGCCATTAGTGCAACCCATAATGTAGATACACCCTGGAAATAGTGGAACCTGCTGTTACAGCAGGACACTCACTATTATCTGAACTCCAGGAAATTTAAAATTGGGAATTAAATTGGTTGTGGCTGTTAATCCTAATGAGCAGTTAGAAATTAACTTCAGTTAAAGGTTTAAAAGTGTAATGCACATGGAATGGGCTGGTGGAACCTGCTGGACAGCAGGGTGTTCCACCAGTCTCTGTCTTCAGGAGTTTGTTTAATCGATAAAACCATACTAGACA